>CAJVSB020000331.1:0-59249 GCA_911865555.2 Thlaspi arvense
GGTTCACATTTCTGACCAAGTTGTCCGTTCTCTGCAAGTCAAAGTGGATGTACGACTTGGTGTTCTATTTGTTCTATACTTGTTTTTTAGAGTTGCTCTAATTATTTCTCAGGTAGAGTTGTAATGTTTTTAAGATATTTTTAATTTAGTATTTTTGGGTTTGTATTCTGTTTCAAATTAGAGGCTTACTAGGGTTGGAGTGACAACTTGGTGCCGGTCATATGCCTGGGTTTGAGGTGTGACAAAGTTGGCATCAAGTTATAGGTTTAATCTGAGAATAAATGAAAGAAGATTCTTTAGTAGTACTTTTATTATGAGGGTGAGGGCCCCACTTTCATAATATGAAAAGACTGTGAAAGACCTATTAGGGTATTGATTGTGTCCTATGTTTGCTTTCTCAAGTATTTATTCATTCATGTGTTGATTTAATCCTTGATGTTTTGTGTAATAGATGTATTCCCCACATGAGATTCATACTTCTCCTCAGGAGAATGTTAATTTTGAGGCGCCAGAGAGTTCAATGGGTGAGCCTGCTCCTCCCGTTCATTCCGAACCAAAAAAAGAGAGATCACCCTAGGGAAGAGGGAGGATGACTAGGCCTACTAGAAGGCCAACTATAGACGAAGGTACTACAACCACGATAGTAAATCCGAATGATTTGACAGGTATCTCGACCGGTGTCCTTCATCAAGTTATGAATGAGTTCATGGGAAATGTGGTGGCATCTAACAAGCAACAGACCCCAATCAGTAATCAGCTAACCCCTATGACGGTTCCAACTGTAACGAGACCAAAACAACATCAATTCGGGTTTGATGGGTACTTTCAGGATTTCTTAAAGATAGAACCACCTACATTATTGGGTTCAATTGCAGGTGAACACCTGTGGAACTGGAAGCCGAGTTTGAGAGGTTGGTACAGAAGCCCAGTATGACCGTGTCAGAATGTGAAGATCAATTCACTTGTCTCTCTCGCGATGCTACTCAATTCGTTAGTAATGATATCACAAAAGCTACAAGGTTCATGAGAGGGTTGTTACCCTCCTTGAAGTATGTCTTGTGTCCTCATATGGGAACCTTTACCCATGCTTAGGCAGTGGAGGCAACGCACTCTTTAGAAACTACAGAAACGCTGATCACATTTATCGAGATTCTGGGAAGAAAATGAGGACTAAAGGAACTTTCAGTGGCCAACTCAATTCTTAGAAGGGTTCATCATTTTGTGGTTAGAAGCGTTCATTTCATAAAGGCTCCACAAGCAGATAAGCGTCGACTAGCAAGGCTGCATCTAGTAGTCGTGCTCAGTCGGTACCTAATTGCCTAGCTATGATAGGGCCCATTTTAGACAATGTCATTGCACAATTGAAGCTTGTTTTAGATGTGGCCAACAGGGCATATGATTCGAGATTGCACATTAGTATCAAAAAATACTCAGGGGACTGTTCAAAAACCAACACGACTTGTTATCGGTGTGGACAACAAGGGCATTTAGTGAGAGATTGTCCAATTTCTGTTGAGAAAGTTCATATTAGAGCACATACATCGCAGACTTAGAATCGAGGAGTGTCTTCTAGTTTTCATGGTCACAGAATAGGAGGTTGAGGTAAAGGAAGAAGGCAAGCACAAGTTTATGCTCTGACTTGACAGGACGCTGAGGCGTCTAATGCTGTGGTCACAGATACGATTTTTGTATGTTCTCTGGAAGCTTATGTTTTGTTTGATCCGGGTTCTACTTATTCTTATATATTTGTGAGGTCTTTCTAGCCAAATTGAACGGCAATCGGAATTGTTAGCACACCTTTTCTTTGTAACTACCTCGATAGGGGAATTCCAGGTGACACGTGTATAAGTCTTGCCAATGGAGGTGGTTGGTAGAAAGTTTATAGCTAATTTGATCTTTTTGCCGATGTTGGAGTTTGATGTGATTTTAGGAATGGATTGGTTAGTTTCATGTTATGTTACTCTGAACTGTTATCTTAAGACAGTGAGTTTCGAAATACTGGGAGAGGCACCGTTCATGTATCAAGGTGAATATACTATGACTTCTGCTCCTATCATCTCATTCCTGAAAGCCCAATGGCTACTCAGTCAAGGGTGTCAAGGATTCTTAGCAATGGTCAAGAATACAAGAGTTGGGAAACCATGTCTTGGAAAACACGCCAGTAGTCAGTGAGTTTTCGAATGTGTTGATGTGTTTCCCGAAAAATTACCAAGCATTCCTCTCGATAGGGAGATTGAGTTTTGTAGAGACTTGTTACCCAGTATTCAGCTTATCTCAATCCCTTCTTGCCGCATGGCGCCAGCAGAACTTGAGAAATTGAAGGAAAATTTTAAGATTTGTTGGATAAGGGTTTTATTAGACCCAGTACCTCTCCATGGGGTGCTCTAGTTTTGTTCTTAAAAAAAAAGGATGGTCCATGAGGCTGTGCATCGATTATCGACAACTAAACAAGGTTACAATTCGTAATAAGTATCCGTTACCAAGAATTGATGACTTGTTTGATTAGTTGCATGGAGCCACTGGTTTTTCAAAGATAGATCTTCATTCTGGTTATCACCAGCTGAAGATTAGACAAGAAGATATTCCTAAGACAGCTTTTCAGACCCGATATGGATAATATGAGTTCCTAATAATGTCCTTTGGATTAACAAACGCTCTTGCTGCTTTTATAGACTTGATAAATCGGGTGTTTAAGGCTTTTTGGATCATTTCGTCATAGTGGTCATTAATGATATTCTGGTGTATTCGAAAAGTAAGGCAAAACATGAGCTACACTTACGAGAAGTTTTGCAAACTCTGAAAAATCATCAGTTATATGCCAAGTTCTCGAAGTGCAAGTTCTAGTGTGATAGTGTAGCCTTCCTTGGGTATGTAGTATCTAATGACGGGATCAAAGTCGACTCTTATAAGATTGAGGCCATTTAGCAATGGCCAAGACTTTCCTCTGTTACTGAGATTCGAAGCTTTCTGGGATTAGCGAGTTATTATTGTTGCTTTGTGAAGGATTTCTCTAAGATAGCCGCACCTCTAACTAAGTTGACTCAAAAGAATGTTAAGTTACAATGGTCTGAATCCTGTGAAAAGAGTTTTAAGAAACTTAAGGATTGTTTGACTTTTGTTCCAATTTTAGCTTTGCCTTCCGGATCTAGTGGATTCTTGGTTTATTATGATACTTCTCGAGTAGGTTTGGGTTGTGTTTTAATGCAGCATGGACGAGTGATAGCTTATGCATCTCAACAACTTAAGAAGCATGAGCAAAATTGCCCTACTCACGATCTGGAGTTGGCAACTATTGTGTTTGCCATGAAAAATGGAGGCATTATCTTTATGGCAAACCATGTGAAGTTTATACAGATCATAAAACTTTAAAGTACATTTTCGATCAAAAGAATTGAATCTTTGACAACGAAGGTGGATGGAATTTCTTAAGGATTATGACTGTACTATCTTGTGTCACCCTGAAAAAGCTAATGTAGTCACTGATGCTTTAAGCTGAAAGTCTATGAGAAGTTTGGCTCATATTACTCTCATAAGATGGCCTTTGATAGTGGTTTTACATAGTTTAGAAGGAAAGGGCATACAATTAGAGGTTGAAGATACTAGTCGGCTGTTAGCACAGTTGCACATCCAGCTGTCGTTGATAAAGATAATCAAGAAAAAACCAAGGGAAGGATACTAAATTGTGTAAGATTAAGAAAGGAGTCTTAGTAGGCAAGGATGCTGAGTTTCAAATTGATTCAGAAGGGATCCTACGATGTAGAGGTCGGTTGTGTGTGCCTGACATGAAAGATTGGAGAAGAACGTTATTAATAGAGGCACATAATTCTAAGTACAGCATTTACCCTAGTTTCACCAAGATGTACCAAGATTTAAGGCAATTGTATTGGTGGGAAGGGATGAAGAAAGATGTGGCCGAGTTTGTATCTAGGTGTTTGACCTGTTAGCAGGTGAAGACTAAGCAGCAGAAACCTGCAAGATTACATCAACGAATTGAGATGCCAGAATGGAAGTGGGAAGGTATAGCTATGGACTTTGTGATTGGTTTACCTCATACTACACGGGGCTATGATTCTGTTTGGATTATTGTAGATTGATTGAGTAAAGCTGCAAATTTCCTCCTTATAAAGACAAGTTATAATGTGCTTGAGTATGCTCAACTATTCTTGAATGAGATTGTGTAATTACATGGTATACCCTTGTTTATCATCTCAGATCGAGATTCCAAATCACGTTTGATTTTGGGGAGCTTTTTAGAAGGCCCTGGGGACACGACTAAATCTGAGTACAGCTTTCCATCCTCAAACTGATGGACAGTCCGAGAGAACTATCCTAATTCTAGAGGATATGTTGCGGGCTTGTATTTTGAATTTTGGAGGTGGCTGGAGTTAGTACCTACCATTAGTAGAATTCTCTTATAATAACATCTATTAGTCTAGTATTCAGATGGCTCCATTTGAAGCTCTGTATGGCAGACAATGCAGATCTCCAATTGGTTGGTTTGAGACAGGTGAGACAAAGCTTGTAGGGCCAATTTGATACAAGATGCAGTGAATAAGGTTCGAATAATTAGAGACAAACTTTTTGCTGCTCAAAATAGACAAAAAGCATATGTGGACCATCGGTGTCGTGAATTGGAGTTTGCTGTTGGAGATCATGTGTTTCTAAAAGTTTTTTCCTATGAAAGGTGTTGTTAGATTTGGAAAGAAAGACAAGCTAAGTCCCCGCTATATCGATCCTTTCGAAATATTGGAACATGTGGGGAATGTGACCTATTGATTAGCCCTTCCACTTGATCTATCAATGGTACACTTGGTGTTTCATGTTTCGATGTTGAGAAAGTATCTGGCTGATCCGTCACACATAATCACATCGCAAGACATCCAACTGGACAAAAACTTGAAATATGAGGAAAAGCCAGCTGCTATACTAGATCGTAAAGTGAAGAAGTTACATTCCAAGGATGTGCCATCAGTGAAAGTGCTATGGAGAAGTCAGACTACCGAAGAAGCTACTAGGAGTCTGAAGAAATCATGCAAAGAAAATATTCTCACTTGTTTAATACATGAGTTACTTTTCTTGTATCAACATTCGAGGACAAATTTTTCTAAGGGGGGAAGATTGTAATATCCCAGATTTTTAATAAAATTTTTAAGTTAATTTTATAACTCGATGGCTTAATTGGAAGAATAAAAGGGTTTGGGGTTGATTTCGAAAGATTAAGGGCTTAATTAAAGAAATTGGAAGTTTCAGGAACTAAAATAAAATTGACAGGGATTGGATCAAATTCTATTAAGAGCTTAGGGACTTGATTGTAACAAATCAAATAATCTAGGGGACTTGATTGCAAGTCAATATTGGCAGAAGCACGCGACACTTTGGTCGATGATTCACACAAATTGTGGACTTTGTTTGACAAAATGTGTATATATTCAGGATCAATGGCTCAACATGAATAAAAGCCTTAATCAATTTTGATTTTTAGTGAGAGAGTGAGAGGAATTTGTGGTTTTTCCAGTCGACGGAGTACGCAAATTTTCAATAAAAATTCTTTATTTTTTAGGGCTTTTGAATCGTTTATTCTCTGATTAAATACCTCTATTTAGCTCGTTGGGTTGTTTCCTACACTCTGGATTCAATCTTGATCAAGGTAAGTGGTTTTATGATTTGTTTTGCTATTTTTTTGAATATTTTTTCCGTTCTGGGTCGTTACAGACCCAGTTTCTGTAAACTAGGTCTATTGACCTGAGCGGCTCAGGCAAGGAAGAAAGGACCCAGATGATCCGGGTCCCCGCATCAGGCATTTCGAGCCATTGCACCCAGACTCAGCCAGTCAGGTCGAGGATTCCCGCAGCCCTGGTCCGTGGGCCAGCCCAAAAAAAAAAAAAGAGTTTGGGCTTGGGTTGGGCCCAAGCCAATGGGCCAGGCTCGGCTAGTGGGACGAGCCGGCGGCCTGAGCTGAGCAAGCCGCTAGCCAAGCCAGTATAATAGATAGGAAAAAATATGGTTGACTGAACCGGCCAGTGGGTTTGACCGGCCAGTTCAATGGTCAAATAAACTCGAAATTTGGAAGTTGACCCAGTTTTGGAATTAGGAAAAAAAGATCTGTTAGACTGAGTTGGTCCAGGGTTCGGGGAGGTTTGGTTCGACCGAAAATTTAGTGTTTTTGATTGAACCGGCTCTGTTCAAAGTGATTTAGGAGTTAAGTGGCCAGTTCAATCTTATTTTGGGCCATTCTTGACCAGTTCAAACCAGTTCCTAGGGTTTTTGGGCCATCTAAATTCGATTTTGAGGGTTTTATAGCTAGTTCAGTTCAGTTTAAGGTAGTTTAAGCTAATTTAGGCCAGTTAATGATTTCGGAGACCGGTTCAAGCCAATTCAAGGGCTTTGGAAGCTGGTTCAGGGTGATTTGAGGGTTTTAAGGGGTTTAGATGCGTATTCTTAAGTCACATAAGTTCTAAGTGTTGGGTAATGAACCTTGGGATGCGTGCTAAGGTCCCAAAATGGGATTCTAGTCCGTTTTGGGTATTGAAGCTTGTAAGTGGGCGAAGTTCGGTTTTGGTTTTGATTATGTGATGTTGTGATTGTAGATCTACCCGAGGAGACACGCCTCGATCCGTGAGCTCATTTTCAGTGATTCGGATTTCTAGTTCTATTTTGGACTGTGAGTGAAATACTTACTCTATGCACATTCATTTTATTCTAGTTATAAAAAAATTGATGTTATATGATTTCTAATTTGAAAGAAAAAAATTTGGGACACGTATTCGTTTATTTCAATTTACAATGAGTTATTTGAAAATAGATGTTTAATTGAAATTCATGCATCTATTATAATTATTTCTTAAAATTTTTGTCAGAAGTTATTTTGATTCTAGTTCTAATTCTGATTGTGATTCTGGTTTTGATATGGGATCCCTACATGTTCTAATGTGATATGTGATATGTGAATCACCTAAAAAGATACACTTTATCATGAGTTGATATTTTGATTCTAGTTTCAATTCTGATGTGATGTGTGATTTTTCTGACATGATACGCTCTGTCGTGAGATGTGATTTCTAATATGAGAAGATACTCTCATATGACTAAGTTAGTAAATTGTGCTTTTGAAAGCATGAGGCATGTTTTACGGCTTATCTGATAATTTGACTAAGTTACTCACTATATACTTATATGTATAGTTCTGGCACACTTACCGATGTATGTCTCAGCATGACTAGAGTCTGTATTATCATTTACTGGGTTTTGTAACTCATCCTTTTATATTTTTCAGATCGTAACGAGGATTCACATTTCTGACCAAGTTGTCCGTCCCCTACTAAGTCGAAGTTGATGTACAGCTTGATATTCTATTTGTTATGTATTTGTATTTTAGAGTTACTCCAGTTATTTCTCAGATAGGATTATAATGTATTTAAGATATTATATTATTTAGTATTTTTTGGTTTGCATTCTGTTTCAGATCAGAGGCTTACTAGGTTTAGAGTGACAGTCTTAGTTTCGGTCACATGCTCGAGTTTGGGTGTGATATATCTGGAATGGGGGAGAGTCCCTCTCCAGCCAAAAAAAAAATAGTATAATACAATTTTGATATAAAATAAATTTTTGCACCCTTCCCCCTAAAAAGATAATTTTAATCCTTGAATTTGTGTGTGTGTGTGTGTGTGTGTATACACACTTATACTAAAAGACTAAAATGAAAAAAATGAGAAATTTATAGATAAAATAAATATAAATTTAGGGTTTGGAGATTCAATTAAAGAATTTAAAATTAGAAAAGTAATACTGACAGTGTTTAAAATATTGATTTTTACATAGACTAATACATAAAACACTTAAATCAAAATAGTAATAAAGTTTGAAATCTTCATTTCGATGCTTCAATTTACTATAAACTTGTTTCTTAATTTCTTGAACAGGCAATTGTCTATTTCAGTATTTGCCTATTTTATACTTGTTCGATTTGTCATTTTCTTCAATTTCTATTGGTAATCCTACAAATTTGAACATATTTCCTACAACTTCTTCAATTCTATTTTTTTACCTTGTCACTATTCTGAGGGGCTAATTGTTTGTAATTGTTTTAATTTTTAGATTCTTTTGTGATATTATAAAAAATCTAATTTACATTATTTTTGTAAAATTTTAAAAACACTTTTTTTGTAAAAATTAAAATACAATGTATAACTATAATTTATTAGTTTAAAATTTTTATAATCATGCTTCCCTATGACTAAATGCTAGCTGGTGAATGCTTTTACATGATTGTTTATGGTAGAAATTTCTTTGGATGATTGATGCTTTCGGTTCTCACTTGAGCCCAAGGGCTCACCTTTAAATCTGGGGGTGGACCCTCACTTTGCCTTTCTCACGACGTTTTTCTTGTTACTAGAGGCCCATCATTCCAAGATTTTCTTAGAAAACGTATAGAAAATGTTGTACCAACTTCTTTTCTTACCGCGTGAGACCCACCATTCTAGAAGTCTAAGAGTAGTCCAGCCAAAAAAAGTACATAGAAAAAGCTATATTAATTTTTTCAAAAGCAAAATGATTTCTTACTTTGATTCTGAATTTTTCTGTTTTCTTTCTAGTTTGCTTTGCGACAAACTTAAAATGTCAATTTCTATGCAATTTTATTTTTCTTACCAATATGAAATTTTTAATTATCAATAAAAAGTCGTTAGTTAAATTATTTATTTTTAATAATTTATATCTTAATCAGAAAGTATTTGCGGCCTTCCATTTGGTGTTTTATTTAATTTAACCAAAGAGAAATTACGTTTTGACTACTTTTTTTTTTAAGAAAGATTAGAAACAAATTTACCCGTTCTCGTTTAGGAATATTAATGAAGATCTAGCTGTAATAAAATTATGACTTGAGCTAAAAGTTCCTTTTTGTAGAAGATTTTAAGGGCATTTTGGAAACAAAAATGGCAAACCCTCGCAACCAGTTCGTTCATTTAATACTTAATGCTCATGACAAAAACAATTATTAAGCAAATCATTTTTTTAAAAAAAATACCATTTAAAAATAGCTAACTGCCCTGTGATGGTAGGTGCCGTTCATTTAAAACTTTATTATTTTCTGTATTTTTTTTAACATGATCCAACTTTGATTACATTATAGATTATGGTTTGATACTACTCCAACAAGCATTTTGCCTTGACAAACTCACGCTTGCTCTGCTTCCCGGATTTCTGAACGAATGGCTATATTTGAAATCTTTCTTTCTGCATTCGTCTCTACTTTGTTTAAGAAGATGGCTTCTAGAGAGCTTTGGGACTTTGTCTGCCAAGAGGGTATTGAGGATCAATTCGAACAATGGAAGAAAACGCTATCAAAAATTCAGGCAGTACTTCTTGATGCTGAGAAAAAGCAAATAGAATCAAAAGTTGTGAATTCGTGGCTGGAAGATCTCCAGGATTTGGCCTATGATTTGGATGACCTGGTGGACGACTTTGCCACTGAAGTTCTGAAACGCAAGCTGATGGCAGGGACTCAAGCTAGCACTAGCAAGGCATGGAACTTCATCCCTACTTGTTGTACTAATTACGAGCCAAGTACTGTCCTATTTAATGTTCAAATGAAGTCCAAGATAGATGCAATCACTAGCAGATTAAATGACAGCTTCAACCAAAGCTCGGGACTTAATTTCGAGAAGATTGTGGAAACAACCTCTGTTCAAAGTGCTTGGCGAAGACCCGAGACTACATCATTGATGAATGAGCCTCAAATTTATGGCAGGGAAGAGGAAAAGAAACGGATAATTGAGTTGCTTCTCAAAGACGACTCAAGTCAGGGCAAATTTGGTGTGATTCCCCTGGTAGGCATGGGTGGTGTCGGCAAGACCACCTTGGTTCAATCTGTGTTCAACGAGGAAAAAGTGAATGAACATTTTGATCTGAAAGCCTGGGTTTGTGTATCAGATGAGTTTGACATCATGAGAATCACAAAGGTAATTCTTACATCACGTGATAATAATATTGTTTTTATACTCATGTGATGACATAGCTAACCGAATATGAGCTGAACATGGTTTTTGAAAACAAAATTTGCTGAACATACCATAATTATTAATTAATTTAGAACATAATTCGAATGGGCAATACAATTGGATATTTATGTGAGGTAGAAGCAAGCCTTAATTTGGTAGGATTTTGATTGAGCTTGTTCAATAAGAGTCGTGGGTTATTTTGGAAAATTTGTAAGCAGATTTTAAGGGTGATTTTGGAACAATTTTGATTTGATTTGATTTTGTTTTTGTGTTTTTGCTTTTCATTTTTGAAAATGAAAATTGGGATAATGAAGAGTTTCTTGGGACACCTATTGATATTCCTGCCTCGATAATGGCTTATGATTTCGTGATTTTGAGAGTGGACAGAGAAAGGGGTAAAAATTATTGGAGTCTATATCAATTTCTTAGACAAAGAAATGATGGCAAATCTTATCACCTCTTTAGACTGGATATGTTAAGAAATAATAATTTAAATTTAGACCTCTGTCTCTCTTGGAATTAGAATATTTGTCAAGTAAAATTTAAATTTATAATTTTATTAAAACGTTCATTAACGGAAAAATTACAAAATAGGAGATAAAAAGAATGCCTCCATAACTGAATTGCATAAGAGTTAGTGGTCACAATTATATAATTTAATAAAAATTATCATTCAATTAAATATTTATTAATTTGTATGACTACTTGGACTTAAGTGTATAATTGATTGTTTTACTAATATTGTTTTACCAAGGTAATTCTAGAGTCAGTGACTCCCCAAACGTGTGAGTTTGCCAGCTTGGATAAAGTTCAACAACAACTAATAAATGCTTTCAAGGGGAAGAAGTTCTTAATTGTTCTAGATGATATCTGGAATAAAAATCATGGCGATTGGATGACTTTGAAAAGCCCATTCAACCACGGTGCCCAAGGGAGTAAAGTCTTGGTGACAACCCGCAACAAGGACATCGCTATGATGATGGGAACCGTTAAAGATCTAAGGGTTGGCCTCCTATCTGATGCAGATTGCTGGTTATTACTAGAGCAACATGCCTTTGGGAATAAGAGCAAAGGTGCAAATCCAAGGTTGATATCAATTGCTAAGGAAATTGCAAAGAAATGTGGAGGTTTGCCTTTAGCTGCTAGGACGATTGGTGGCCTTTTACGGTGCAAAGAACTGGAGAATGAATGGGAAATAGTATTACATAGTAATATCTGGAATTTACCCAAAGATGAAAATGACATTGTCCCGGCTTTGAGATTAAGCTTCCATTATCTCCCTCCACATTTAAAGCAATGCTTTGCATATTGTGCAATATTACCCAAGGACTACGAATTTGAGCAGAATGAGCTAATCTTGTTATGGATGGCAGAAGGTTTCATTCAACAACAAATAGGACAACAACAAATGGAAGAAGTAGGAGCAGTGTACTTTCAAGAACTGGTGTCTAGGTCCTTTTTCCAACCATCTAGTAGTATATTTTCAAATTCAACATTTGTAATGCATGACCTCATCAATGATTTGGCTCACGAAGTAGGAAGAAATTCATGTTTTAGACTAGAGGATGTCCTGAAGGATGGGGAGCAGCACGGAGATCTGATGAAGGCTCGGCATGCATCATATATGCGAGGTTATATAGATGGGATGGGTAAATTTGAGACCTTCTACAAAGCCAAGAATTTGCGGACGTTCTTACCCTTTCCTTGATGATTGATACTTCTTGTTTGACAAGGAGTGTTACCTTTGATCTATTGCCAAAGCTACGCCACTTGAGGGAGTTGAGTTTGAGAGACTATGCAGTTGAAGAAATTCCAAGTTCAATTGGCAATTTGAAACATCTACGGTATATCGATCTTTCTGACAGCTGTATTGAAAGCTTACCGGACTCACTTGGTAACCTTTGCAATTTGCAAACTCTAAAATTACAAAGATGCCATTGTCTCAGGAAAATTTCCTTTGACATGGGAAAGCTAACCAACCTACGCCATCTTTATTTTCCTGATTATCTAGAAGAAATGCCACTAGGAATTGGTAAGCTAACAAGCTTGCAAACATTATCTCACTTCATCATTACGAACGGAAATGGGTCTCGAATAAAGGAGCTTGGAGACTTGAATCATCTTGGAGGGACACTTTGCATTTCTGGATTAGAAAACATAGTTGATGTTGAAGATGCACAGAATGCCAATTTGAAAAACAAGCTAAAATTAAGCAAGTTATCAATGTTATGGAGTAAGACTTCAAGTGAATTACGAGATCAAGGCGTAGGAGCAGAAATGTTTGATGCATTACGACCTCCCAATAATTTAAGAGAGTTGAATATAGAAGGCTACCATGGTATAAGGTTTCCGTGTTGGATGGGAGATCCTCAATTCTCAAGCTTGGTGACTGTAATTTTGGTAAGTTGTTGTAATTGCACATCCTTGCCACAATTGGGACAACTACCATCGCTTAAGAAGGTTTTTATTGGAGGAATGACAGCAGTACGGTGTGTTGGACATGAATTTTATGGGCAGGGCTTTTCCAAGCTACAAGAACTAAGCTTCTGGGATATGCCAGAATGGGAAGATTGGCAAACAACTGAAGCTGTCAGGGAAGTTCAGCCCTTTTCTCATGTCAGTAAGCTTTTTATTAATAATTGTCCCAATCTATTGAGAAATTTGCCAGCCGATCTTCCCTATTTAGAAACTCTTATAATTAAGAATTGCCCTAAGTTGCATCTTGAAGTCTCAAAGCTCAATTACCCATCACTCGCCTCCCTATCCATGATAGATGTTCCATTTCCAATCCTTTCTATTGATGAGATGGGAAAACATCTAGGGCATATTTCCCTTGCCTCTTTAGATATTGGAGGTTTTCCAATTCCTAACTATTTTTCTAATCCAAGCAGAGATGACGAAATAATTTTGGAAAATACAGTGTGTAAGCATTTAAGTGTAGGAAATAATTTGGAAATTGAGAATGTTGAAAAACTTGTTTTCTTGCCCAAATGGTTTACTCAAGTACTGACCAAAGTTCAAATATTAAGAATAAGAGACTGTGGTGAACTTCTAACTCTGTGGAAGAACAATGGGATGCTACACCATTCTCTTCAAGGTCTTAGGCATCTAGAGATTGAATCATGCAGACAGCTTGTTTCCTTGTTTGATGGAAAAGAATATGAAAACGAAGGGCAAGAGCAGCAGCAACTTGAAGTGTTGCCTGCGCTAGAGTTTCTGTTAATAAAGGAGTGTGGAAAGTTAGATAAATTGCCACAGGGATTGCACAACTTCATGTCTCTTAGAGATCTAACTATATATGGATGTCGCAATCTGGTGAATTTTCCAGAACATGGTTTTCCTTGTACAGTGAGAAGACTTGAAATTCAGCTATGTGATGCTTTGCAGTGGTTGCCTTTATGGAATGTGCAAGACAGTAATCTTGAGGAGTTAGTTGTTGGATATTGTGAATCGCTTGAGTACTTAATACCATCAAGTGGTGGGTTACCACTGACATTAAAACATCTTTCCATTTGGGATTGTGAAAAAATGTTTGCATTGCTAGAAGAGGAGGAAGGAGTAGTCAACTTGCCATGCATTGAGTTTTTAACAATTTCCACTTGTAACAGCTTAAAATTCTTGCCAGATGCCGGTAGTAATAATCTCAAGAGGCTAATTCAATTAAATGTATCCAATTGTCGAAATTTGGAGCACATTTCCCAAGCATGGTTCACCCTTCCAACCAATCTTACAGATTTGGAGATTCGTGATTGTGAGAAACTAGTACAGAAGGATCTCTTCTCAAACATGAGCCTCACTTGCCTTAGATTGCTCCATATTGAAGGAGGAATTGAAGTCTCGTGTTTAAGGAAGAAAGTGAATTCATTCTCCAACCTCACCGAGCTACGTATGGGAAAGATGAATACATGGATGCCACCATCAGAGTGGGGTCTAGATAGACTCTCGTCTCTTGTAGTTCTCAGTCTTTGTGGGCCCATTGTTATTGTAGAGTCGGAGTCGAAACATACGGAGGTAGACAAGAAGTGGTCTAGCTTTCCATTCCATGGCATGTTGTTGCCCGCTTCTCTAACCGACTTGGATATCTTTGATTTCAAAAATCTGAAGGCTTTATCTTCACAATTTCAACACCTCACTTCTCTTAAAGAATTTCGGATTGCACGCTGCCCTATGCTTGCAAACTTTCCAAATCAAGGGTTCCCTCGCTCCTTATTGTCACTTGAGATCTATGGTTCCCAAAATTAAAAGAGAGGTGCCAGAAAGGAAAAGGCAAATATTGGCCCTTAATTGAACTCATTCCTGATGTCACAATAAGATAAGCAAATTGGAATGCATCATCACTCACAGTTCTCAAGTGATTCAGGTAAAAGGATCTTAGTTACAATCATTGTTTTTCTGTGCATTTTGAATTTTGAATTTTGATTTTTTTTATATAATTCAATTTTTGGGCTAAATTTAGGAAAATTCTAGTGATCTTGGGCTTTTCAATTGATATTGTGCAAGCTTTTAATTATTTTTAAGGGATTTTTTACTAAGCCTTTTCTTCTTTCAAAAAAAAAAAAAAAGAATTAACAGTACATATCAATTAAAATCAAATAACTAGCAATAAAATACCCGTAACAGACATGCCTTTGACAAAACTTGTGAATTATTAGCCAAATAAATGTTCTAATACGCTATGTGTAATTGCATGCATTCAGCTGAGTCATTCCAATGAAGCAAACTTATTGATCATCCAACCTTAATTATTTTTCCATCCTTGTACCTCAACCTTGCTTCATCCATTAAATAAACGAATTTGTAAATTTATTTTTTCTTACTCACCATCTCTTTAAAGAAATGTATACTTCTCTTTAAAACTTTTGAACAATCACAATGCTGCTATCTGATGCAATTTTGTTGCTTTTAATTAAACTAGGTGTATGTTTAATTACATAAATGAATGCTTAAAAAGTGTTTATATAAACACCGTGATGAGCTCTTCTTTGAAATTTGTATCAGTCACAAAATTTCGAAGAAACTAAGTTGGAAGGAGCCATTGCCTACATTATAAGGTGATTTAATGTTTCATTCCTCTACTTTCCACTCACTGTCATGTGATTTTAAATTATATTACCAATTCATGGTTCATGGACAAGTCCCTCTCCCATAAAAACAAATAATTTGATCCTAGATTAAATAAATTAATTTTGTTTTCTTTTCCTGAGAAAAAAAAATTAAATAGACTCTTAGCTAAAGTGTTCTATTGAATATTTTAATTTGGTAATTAAACATTTCTACCCATATACCTACTTCATACAGCTACTCCAGTTACAGGAGATTCGTTAATAGTCCGTCCAAGAGAATTGCCCTGTAACTGGCCTTCCTCTTGGTGAGCTGATTAGAGTCTTGTTTATATAAAAAAGTTGACAAGTCTTGTCAAACACTAATAACATTCTTTATTTTCTTCTGTTTGTTTTTTTGTTTTTTTGTCTTTTTTTTGGTGCAGGCAAGTCAGAGAGGTTTGAAGCTTGACCAAGAAATGGGATGAAATTTAAACTATGCATTGCCAATTGGAAGAGGATGGATCTGTGCAACTGATCTTGAGGTTGATGGCTATCTCCCATTTCCTATTGCTTGGGGTTATGTGCAAATTCAAACGCATGATGGTGGCAAAGATTAACTCACAATAGGTAATATTGTCACACTTTCTGGGAATATAATCAAAATGTCTTTGCTGATTCATGTCATCAGAGTATCTATTCATCAAAATTCTAATCTACAACGTTTGAATATAAGAATTTTTTTAGGTGATAATGTTTCATCATGAAAATATATTTCATTTAAAAAAATTTTTCAAAGTCTAAGAGAATTAGCTGTACAAAGATTTATATTACTTTGTATTGGTTAAGATGTGCTGCAGAGAGTGGTGTCATTTATGTGTTTGTGAGCTACTAAATATTGCTTGTAATGCAAAATATTGTCCAGCGACAAATTTAGTTAGTTATTAGGACATTTCTATTTTCAAATGCAATCTTTGGATACAAATCATCTATAGGTGCTCTTGCTAATACTGTGTTATTGAGTTCATGGCTCTGTTTTAATGGTTTGAGCAGTAAAGTTTTGAGGACCTTTTAATTTTCAAGAAATAATAACTTAGTCCTCTATCTAATAAAAATGTAATGAAAAGATGGAAACATTTTCTGGATATGTTACATTGTCTTTATTTCGTTGTTGTTACTAATAAAATCACTTTTAAATTTTGCATCCTAAAACATACATGTTTTGTAGTAGAGATGTCTTCTCCCCTTGATCAAATCAGGCTTTGAAAGGTGCAAGAAGCCACTGACCACATCATGTGGCGGTATTTTCATTTAATCTTTCATTTGTTCTCATTTCCTTAAGTTCCAAGTAATTTTAATTTATATTTCTGATTCATAATGAAAAATTAATTATTTATTTGTCCTCATCTATTACCCTAAAAAAAAATAATAATAATAAAAAAATAAAAAAATAAAAAAATCAGTTCTGAACTCCACAAATACTTGTCTTTAGTATTCTAATGTTATTGAAAATTTCAGTTGATTTAAGTTTTTCGTTGCGATCAAACTGTTCATTGGGTGTTTTTATTATTTTTGTACAATAAGATGCCACGTCTAATCAGAAAACTCTACATGTTTCTTTCTATTATGGTCTCCGAAGGGCCAGGCATAGAGACAAAGTCCAAGGTGGAAGTTGAACCGAGTGGAAAAGTTAGATATAAGAACCTGGTGGATCTGATTGGGTATTGTGTAGAAGGTACTAGAAGGTAGTTTTCATAATCAAATTAGTTTCCAAACTGTGTTGCACTGTATAACTATTTGCTTTAAATTTAAAATACATCTAAGTGGAACCCCATTTCTTGCCACTACTAATAATGTAAGTTGGATGTTCCAAGAAATTTGAAACGGTTCTATTGCTTCAATATTTTATCCGAAGTTAATTTGTTAACTCTAATCATCATCTTGGAAAAGGGCAGAGGCTGGAAACTAATTCTAACATTCATGGCATAAAGCTCCCCCGCCAATTCTCTCCTTCCTAGGATGTAGAGGTGTTGGGGAAGTTGCACTGTAGTAGTTTAATTTTTAAGGAAATTACCAACTGTCACCATTACTTATCTAAATTATGGTTCCACATTTTTGCATTTTTTCTTTTTATATATATTTTGCATCATAGTTCTTTTCTATAGTTTTATACTTCTCTTGCCTAAACAGTTATATTATCTCCTTTCTGCACAGGGAGTATTTTTTATCTTGTTCTTTTTGCCTGAGCTATATCTCTTCATCATGTGACAGACTAGCATATTTACATGAAGAATCAGAACCAAAAGTGGTGCATTGTGATGTAAAGTCAAGTAACGATGTTCTGAATTGAAAATGGGATGCAAAAGTCTCAAGTTTTGGACTGGCCAAACTCTTGGGACCTGAGAAAAGCTATATGACTACAAAAGTGATGGGAACATTCAAGTTTGTTTTTTCTTCTCTTATGTAATTAATCAATTAAGCTATTAGAAGTAAAATGTGAACAAAAATGTCTTTGTGCTGTATAATATTGTTACTGAATCTTGCATTGCAACTGCAGATATGTATCTCCTGTCCTGAGCATGCAAGAACAGGGATGCTCAACAAGGGGACTGACGTGTACAGCTTTGGAGTTTTGCTTGTAGAATTAATTCAAGGAAGGTGCTTAGTAGATTATTCGAGGTCAGCTAGAGAGGTGAAAATAAGTCTTGTTTCATGATTCCAATTCCTCGTCCTTCTGGTTGTGGAATATAATACCTTTCTTGTTATCTGTTTCTGGATGAGCTTCAAATGAACTTGATTGATTAGTTGAAAGGAATGGTAGAAAGTTGGTGAGGGGAAAAATTGTTGGACCCCCTGATTCAAGTGCAGCCCCCCATAGAGCTTTGAAAATGGTATTGTTACTTTGCCTCCACTGCATAGATTTGGTTACTAATAAATTACCAAAAATGGGGCAAATTGTGCATATGCTGGACGCAAATGAGATTCCTTTCCCAACTATATGCCTTCTCTTTCCGTGTGTATGGATATAATTGATTAGTAGAGTTCTAAATGCAAGTCATTGTCTGGCAATGTCTTGTTAGGATTGAAAATACGTCTCTGTTGCATGCGTCATAGGGCCTGGTGGTCTTATTGGATAAAAAGGGGATGGCACAATACACTAAACTTTCTTGCACTATGGGAAGTGGTGCACACTGGATGTGCTAGAGTGTGTCATGACAAAGACTGCATTGGTGAGCTTCAAGTTTCATATTTAGTCAAAACACTACATTTAAATGACTACGTCTTGTTTTGTTGATAATTTCCTCCATTTATTTATCAGATTACCTCTTTTACCAATTTAAAATTGTAAAACAACTTTGTAAAGGTTTTAACAAAGTGGATATGAGAATCCAAATGCTTAAGAACGCTTAAGAAAGGCCCCACTAATCATGTTTGACGTGTATCAGACATGGGATAAGCTTGGACAAGAACTTCCTTCTCAATTTGTATATAATTTTTTCCTTAATTTGTAGATAGATTACGCACATGTCAAAAATTGAAAACTTGTAGGACATAGAATTGGCCAATTGTAATTCTCATAAAGCTTTTTCAGTGAGGGCAGTTTTGTAAAATTATCTAATTCTTGTTTTCATATCCATCTCGAAGGGACTTGGTTTGCCTAATTTGAAATAAGAGTGCATTGGCATTCTTAAAAATTTTGGATTTTTTTAAAAATATTTTTAGGTTTTGTGTCTTATTTTGTACACTAATTTGTCATGGTTCAAGCTGCAATTATCACTAGTTTGTTCTGACCAATGTTGGCATTCCATGATTTCTATTTTACCAATAATCTAAAGAAGAAATTCCAAGCTGCAATTATCACTAGTTTGTTCTGACCAATGTTGGCATTCCATGATTTCTATTTTACCAATAATCTAAAGAAGAAATTCCAGTTGATTGAATTTGTGTCCTAATCCTTCAATTTCCAAGTCTACTAAGCAACTATTTGAATCAATTACAGTCAAGTCACCTATTCTGATACTCTATTAAAATGTAATAACCCAAATTCTTAAATAAATAATTTGGGGGCTTAATTGTGAAAATTAAAAGTTCAGGGACTTGGTTTGGGAATCTGGAAACGGGGGTCCAATTGAGATTTGTCAAGGACTAAATTGAAGAGAAAACAAGTTACAGGACTGAATCTGAGAAAAACAGAAAAGTTTAGTCCAATTTGGAGGCCGGAAGCTTTGACAAGAAATTAGCCGCTTTTAAGCTGCTTTTGCAGCAATTGAGGACTCATTTGGCTGCGATTGGCATTAAGATTGATTTCCCCTCAACCAATTTGAGAGTTTAGTGAGAGAGGGTGAAGAATTCCTCAGTTCTTGGCCGGCGGGGTTCTGCGGACTGGAAGGGGGATTTTCGGTTTTTAGCTTGTTAAATTGGAGATTTGCTCCGATTAAAGTTATTAGATCGAGTCATCGGGGCCTATCGGATGGTTTGCCTTCAAAATAATCCAGGTATGTTAAGTTAAATTGGAGAATTTTTGAAGTTTTGCTCTGGGTATGTTGCAAACCCAAATGCAGGCATTCGGGTCTGCAGTCGGGCAAAGAAGAAGGACCCGGATGGGGTCCGGGTCCTGTCTTCAAGCGGCCTGGCCAGTTGGGCCGGGTTCGGATGACTGGGCCGCAGGCCAGCCCAGCTTAAAAAAAAAAAAAAAAAAAAAAAAAAAAAAAAGAGAGAGAGAGAGAGAAGATTTTGGGTTGGGCCAAACTCGGCCCAAGCTGTTGGGCCAAGCCGGCCAGAGCCGACGGCCCAAGCTAGCGCCGAGCCGGCTGAGCAAGCCGAGCCAAGCCGCGGCTAAAAAAAAAAAAGAAGAAGAAGAAGTTGACTGAACCGGCTAGTGGCTTTGACTGGCCGGTTCAGTGGTCAAACAACCTAGAAATTGGGAAGTTGAACCGGTTCTGGAATCAGGGAGAAAAGACCTACTGAACCGAGTTAGTTCCGGGGTTCAGGGAGGTCGGTTTGATCAAAAATTTAGTGTTTTTGATTGAACCGGCCCGGTTCAAGGATAATTAATGATAAATTGGCTGGTTCAGCTTTATTTTGGCTCATTTTTTACCGGTTCATAGTGGTTCGTAGGGTTTTTAGGCCTTCTGAATCTGATTTTGAGGGTTTCGTGGCCAAACGAGTTCGAGATGAGGTAGTTTTAAGCCAGTTTAGGCTAGTTCAAGGGTTTTTGGCGATCGGTTTATTATGGTTCGGGATTTTAAGGGCTGGTTCACCATTGTTAAGGGTTGTTGAGCGGAAATTGACTATATTAGTGAAACACGTGAGTTTTTGTGATGGGTTTTGGTACCTTGGAATGCGTGCCAAGGGTCCTAGGATGGGATTTGAGCCAGTTCGGGCTACTAAGCCTGTGTCTTGTGCTGATTTTGGTATTGGTGATGATTTTGTGTGGTTTTGACTACAAATATGGTTGAGGAGATATATCCTGACCGGTGAGTCGGGTGGAGGTGACTCAGGACTTCTCTATTGACTTGGTTTCTGTACTGTGAGTGATGATACCCTCTCTGTGCCTGTGATTTCATACTGTGGTTTTCTGACATGATGATTATATGGTTTGAAAACTGTATTTTGACTATATTATACTCGGGATATGTGTTATGTGTTTTATGAATTGTCAGTGAGATATGTTGGTTTGTGATACAGGCTTTTGAGATGTAAACTGCATATAAGTATGTATACCTGTTTTTGACTTATACATGAGGTTGGTATTGTGATATGTGTTTTGGGGACGCCAGGTGGCTCGGCTGGAGGACAGCAATGCTGTGACGTCCAGTGCGAGGGCCCTGGGTTTGAGATGAGGTGGCAGGGATCGCAGGCGGCAGAGGCCGCAAACATGTTACGCACTGTTAGGTTGTATTGGGATGGCAGACTCAGCTGACGGACGGTGGACCATAGCGTACGGGGAGTACCTTGGCCCGGCGATGAGATGAGTTGTGTGGCTAAGGGCTCAGCCGGCGGACGGTGTGCTACTGTAGTGTGGAGGGAGTACACTGGCCCTATGATTGATGCGATGTGATGATTGATTACTTTGATGCCTCACATACGTGTTTTGATTACTGCTAACTGTGTATATGTGTATGAATGATTTTGTACTTGTGGCGTGATGCATATCCTAACATGCATAGATTAGGTATCATCTGTACTCGCTGAGTTTCGCGACTCATCCTTTTATTATCATTCCAGATCAGGTTGACTATCCGTATTCCAGTCGTGAGAATTTATCTTGAGCTTCGGAATTCGATCGATGTACGGGCACGTTTATTTATGTTACTGTTTTGTACTCTAGAGATTCC
This sequence comes from Thlaspi arvense, assembly GCA_911865555.2. Taxonomy (NCBI): domain Eukaryota; kingdom Viridiplantae; phylum Streptophyta; class Magnoliopsida; order Brassicales; family Brassicaceae; genus Thlaspi; species Thlaspi arvense. Next base: position 21,373 of record CAJVSB020000331.1, read on the forward strand.
TTTGTTATTCTCAGACAGGATTCTAGTTTGTATTTAAAAATTTAGTTTGTATGATATACTTGATATTATTCATATGATATGATGGTTTGAATCATGTGAGATGGTCTTAAGGCTGACTAGGGTCGGTGGGCCCTAGTGCCGGTCACGGGCCGGGATCGGGGCGTGACATAAAACTTCTACCTTGACTACTCCTCCCATATGTATTTTTTATTTTTCTTCTTAGTTTAATTTAATTATTTAGTTTTTTAGAGATAAGTTATATATAGATTAAATCAAAGATGGGATATTGTTCTGAGTTTATACTTGCACCATTTAATCTATATAGAGATGGATGAAAAGATTGTCCCTTTTTAAGCTTAAACCTACAACTTCAGTTTAGTGGACTATATAAATGACTAGGAATCATATTCATATTAGTAAAGAGGTATCCTACTTGTCTGGATATCAACGAATTTAGATCCTTGATCATTAATAAAACTTCTTAATTAACAAAATTATAAAACACTGGAAATATATTTTGTTGTGCAATATTTTAGAAGTTTATTTCTTCTTTTTTTTTCTTCTTCTTTTTTTTTTCTTCTCTAAGAGGAAAGAAAGGTAGTTGCATTAGTTGAAGCTTCAAATTAAAGATTATTTTGGCAAAAGTCAGCTTCACTCTTCAAGTGTGTATTCTATTTGATTTTGTTAAAAAATGTTATCAAAACTATAGGATACAAAACTTATATTGGAATTATGTTTGAATGATTAACAATAAAAAACAGAATCCTGTTTAGTAATTAAAGCATAATTTTGTTCTACAGACAAAGTTTGAGAGGTTTTGAAAATTGATATTCAGAAATGGAGGACATTTGAGAAACTATGAATTTCTTCTTGAAAAATAATAAAAACAGGTGACAATGAAAGTGATCGACATGACACTTATTGTTATGGTCCTTTAATTCTCCTTTTTGAGAATACGTGAATAGTCATAATGACCGTTATATTTACTTTTGTAAGCTGATGGTAACAAAGGTTGAATTGTTGTTTCTCCTTTCTTTATTTGTAAAATATACAGCTAGTCTAGTCAAATTGAGTTGCCAGCAGCAAGTGCAATAGGTTACTTTACAATGATATAATTATTTTCTAAACTTATTTGACAATACTGCAAAAATATATATATACACATTAATTTTAGAAATTGCAGATCATGAATTTTCAAGACAACCGAAAGAGAGGTTACCTTAAATTTGTAAAAAATAATAATAATAATCTACAATATTTGAATGTAAGCATTTGTTTTTGTAATAATGTTTTGTCATGGAAAGATATTTCATTTAAAATATTTCTTTTAGAGTCTAAGAATATTAGCTGTGGAAATATTTGCATAGTTTCTTAAAAATTGAGTTGATTCTAAAAATTTAGAAAATTGTTTTTAAGCTTTTAGGTTATATTTCTTATTTTGTTCATGGATTACACAACTTGGCTTTATTGTTTATACAAATGCCTAGCAGAATATTATGACCATGTCCGAGTGCACTTCTATTCCTTCTAATGACTTTATAACTTATTTAGGGATATGGTTTAAGTGTGTAATTCTAATTCTTCTAGAAACTTTATAACTTCTCTTGGAAAACTTGTCCATGCATGGTCATGCATTTCTTATTTCCTTCTTTCTTTCTTTCTAGATTGTGATATTTTAGGATTGAAGTGAAGCTAGTTCAATGCAATTATCATCAGTGTGGACCGATCAATGCTGGGATTCCATGCTTTCTATTGGACTAATAATGTCTAGAAGAAATTCCATTTGATGCTCTTCAAGTCACTTGTTCTGATGCTCTATAGGAATTTCTACAGGGGCTACTCCTGCTAAATGTATTTTTTTTACTGTTATTCTTAATTTAAATTTATTTATTTATTTTTGCAGATGAGCTATGTGTAGATTAAATCAAAGATGGAATATTGTTATGAGAGGGATGAGAAGGTTGTCCCTTTTTAAGCTCAAACATACAACTTGTATAAATGACTAGCAATCATATTCATATTGGTGAAGAGGTACCCTGTTTGTGTAGATAGCCCAGAATTTAGAACCATGATCTCTAATACAACTTCTCAAGCAACAAATCTATGAAGAAGTGGATATATTTTTTGTTGTGAAATATATTATAACTTTCTTTCTTTCTTTTTCTTCTTCTTCTTGTTGCAACTTAAAATTAAAGATTTGTTATGGCCAAAATAACCTTCACTTTCAAGGATATCCCACAACCACAAACCTATCCTTTTTGATTTTGTTAAAAATGTTTTCAGAAGATAGAAGAAATAAAATCCGTATTGAGACCATGTTTGAGTGATTAAAAATAAAAAGAGAACTCTGTTTAGTAATTAAAACATACTTTTATTATGTAGACAAAGTCTAAGAGATTTTGAAACCTGGTTAAGAATTGGTGGAGATTTGAGAAACTATGTATTCTTATTGGAAGATCATAAAAACATTTGACAATCTTGGGCCTCTGCATGTGATAGATGTGGCACATATTGGTAAGTTGTGGTCCTGTGATTCTCCGTGTCATGTGTACTGATAACTAATAGTTATGTTTAATTTTTACAAGTTGATGGTAACAAAGGTTAAATGGTTGTTCTTTTCTTTCTTCAAGTGTAAAATGCACAGCTAATCTAGTCAAATAGAGTTATTAGCAATGAGTGCAACAAGCAGAAAACCATGTATAAAAAGCATACAATGATTTTCTAAACTTATCTGATGAAACTGCAAAATACGACATCCATTTAAGTAATTGCAGATGATGAATTTTCAAGACAACTAAAATAGAGGTTACCCAATTTCTATTTCTCAACTGGGGTTTTGTTTGTAAGTTGGTCAAAGTCCTAGTTGTAAATACAAGTTTACCATCCTTGTTTAGTACATGAGACATGCTTCCATGTGAGAGGTTCTTATAAGCCCAGCTAAAAAGCTAAAAGGAAACCGTAAGACTATGAATTGCATGTTGGAAGAGGACAAAAAACATGTAATCAAACCTCCAAGACCCTCGGATAAGATGATCAGTTTCAACACTTTACAATTCCTGATGTCATTCACTTGAATTCTCCATAACAAATGATTCATGAACACATTTTTCAATGGAATCTGAAGAAGATATCAACCGTACTTCAAATTCCTTTCATAAATACTGTTGGGAAATTCTTGTCTCTACCGCCTGAGTGTTCTTCTTCAATCCTTAAGCATACTTGTTTTGCAGTGGAGATGTCTTCCCTGCTAGATCAAATCAAGCTTTGAAAGTGGCAAGAAGCCATTGACCACATCATGTGGTGGGATTTTGATTTGATCTTTCATTTGTCTTCTTTTCCATAAGTTCCAACTAATTTTGAATAATATTCGGATTTATAATGTACAATGATTTATTTGTCCTCATCTTTTGCAAAAATAAAAAACAATTCTGAATTCAACAAATACTTGTTTTTAGTGTTCAGGTGTTATTAAAATTTTTAGTTGATTTAATTTTTCTTCTCTGAAATTATACAGTTAAATGTATATATAACATAGTTGCTACCAGTGAATTAAACGGGGTAAAGATCCATGATTGCTTCAATTTTCTCTCAACCTAATGAAACTGAAAACATTCTAGGATGTTCATGTAGGCTCAGGCAATTGAAGATGATGCATTTTCTAGTCAATTTAAAGAGATTCTGTAATAGATGGCTTTCTGAATTGCAACGTAACTCTATCAGTTTTCTATCTGTAAGCCTGTCAGTAACTTTGCTCCTCATTCAGCATCAATTAGATTTTTGACTGCAGATTAAGTCACAGATTTGATGCCTTATAAGGAACTGGAGAAGAGCAAAGGCACAGAAGAGAGCTTTGGAAGTGAAGGAGAAGGCACGCCAAGAAGAAGTATTGTCAAGTCATAGTCCTGTGATTCATGTTGGCCATAATTTCTCAGTTCTCACCTCTAACTAGCTTGTAGATTTCGTTGCCACATAAGTTCTTTGGTTTTAAATTCAATTATAATATAGGATGTTAGATAAATTCTAAAAACTTTTAGTTTAAATAATGTGAATATAAAAATTTAAAATACCATAAACTTCAAATCGCCAAACATCCCCTAAACTTGCCTTGGTTTTCTCTCCATCTTAGAAAAAAAAATGGAAGAAAAAAACAATTTCCTCTGATTTTGGATCTGTCTGTCAATTGATGGATGCAGAAGCCTACAATCAGTATGCAATATTAGCAAGGATGACTTCTTCAGTAATGTTAACTGTTAATGGGTAGCCATATGGTTGATCGGATTTGGTTAAATTTTCATCTAATTAATTATAAGTAATTTATCGAGAATAGAAGGACTTAATTTGTAAAAATTATTTTGTAATACTTTATAATGTGGGCTTAGCATAATACTTTATTCCTTTCTTGTGGATGGTTAGGAATAAACATTGTTGTAATCTCATTTACCCAGTTAGCTATGAACCATTATTTAAGAACCCAAAGCAGATAACAACGGAACCGAAGCATGCAAAATAAATAAATCAAAACGTCAGTGACCGGCTGTTCACCTATTAAAAAAATTTTATATTATAATTAATTGCTCTGCCAAGCTGATATTTAATATTAAAAGGAAGGAAAAATGCTCATGATTCATTCTTTTTTTTTTTTTTGACAAATGACTTCAAAAATTAAATGCACTAGACTAATTTGCATATTGCACCTTTAAATTAGAATTTTTTAACATTTTACACCCTAAAAATATAAATTTGACATTTTGCATTCCAACTTTAACAATTTTGCACCCCAGCTTAGAATCTGCCACCGGAACATAATTTTGTGTTTAACCTTTAAAAGATGTAATTGGAAATTAGCAATTTTCTCTCCAACTTTTTTAGGGATACAATTTGCAAATATTTAGTTAATTTGTAAATTGTACTCTAACATTAAATCTTATAATTTAAAAAGTAAGTCTTTTTACTTGAATTTATAAAAAAGTAGCAACTTAAAAATATTTTATATAAAAGAATAATTTTATCATTAATTAAAATTCTTACTAATAAGATATAAGGTTTGTTTATTTAGGGTTTTACACCAAATTTAAATATAAATACATTTAATTAAACTCTCTATAAGTAAATAATCTGTCACGGCCCGATCCCCGGACCCGTGACCGGCACTGGGATCCACCGACCCCAGTAAGCCTCAACAAAACCAGTCGAACTCCAAATATATAAAACATACATAAGGTGTAATAATATAACATCCAAAAATCACCCGGGATCCTGTCTGAGAGTACAAGGAAGCTACTCTAGAATACAATCGGGTAAAGTACAAAAGAGAAATGCCCGTACATCCATCACGTCCACTGTCGTCGACTCCCACGCTGTCACGCTAATCGAGGTGAGTACAGTCAAATGAATCTGGAATGTTTAAAACTATGAGTCGCGAAACTCAGTGAGTACAGATGATACTTAATCTATACATGTTGGGATATGTATCACGCCACAAGTACAAAATCATACATATACATATATACAGTGAGTAGTAATCAAAACACTTATGTGAGGTATCAAGATAATCAATCATCACATCACATCAATCACAGGGCCAGTGTACTCCTCGCACACTACGGTAGCACACCGTCCGCCGGCTGAGCCCTTAGCCACACAACTCATCTCATCGTCGGGCCAAGGTACTCCCCATACGCTACGGTCCACCGTCCGTCGGCTGAGCCTGCCATCCCGTACACATCACATCACTGGGCCAGTATACTCCCCGCACGCTACAGTAGCACACCGTCCGTCAGCTGAGCCCTTAGCCACACAACTCATCTCATCTCCGGGCCAAGGTACTCCCCATACGCTACGGTCCACCGTCCATCGGCTGAGCCTGCCATCCCGTACACATCACATCACTGGGCCAGTATACTCCCCGCACGCTACAGTAGCACACCGTCCGTCAGCTGAGCCCTTAGCCACACAACTCATCTCATCGCCGGGCCAAGGTACTCCCCGTACGCTACGGTCCACACCTGTCGGCTGAGCCTGCCATCCCGTACACATCACGTCACTGGGCCAGTATACTCCTCGCACACTACGGTAGCACACCGTCCGCCGGCTGAGCCCTTAGCCACACAACTCATCTCATCGCCGGGCCAAGGAACTCCCCGTACGCTACGGTCCACCGTCCGTCGGCTGAGCCTGCCATCCCGTACACATCACATCACTGGGCCAGTATACTCCCCGCACGCTACGGTAGCACACCGTCCGTCGGTTGAGCCCTTAGCCACACAACTCATCTCATCGTCGAGCCAAGGTACTCCCCGTACGCTACGGTCCACCGTCCGTCGGTTGAGCCTGCCATCCCGTACACATCACGTCACTGGGCCAATATACTCCCCGCACGCTACGGTAGCACACCATCCGCCGGCTGAGCCCTTAGCCACACAACTCATCTCATCGCCGGGCCAAGGTACTCCCCGTACGCTACGGTCCACCGTCCGTCAGCTAAGTCTGCCATCCCGTGCACATCACATCACGAGACCCTGTCTCGTCTTCTCACGATCGGAGGAACCCACCATTTCGACGATCGGAGGAACCGCACTAGTACATATCACATCCGCGGCCTCTGCCGCCCGCGGCCTCTACCGCCTCACATCACACATCACATCGCGGCCTCTGCCGCCTCACATCAGATGATACCATCCTCACATATAGTCAAAAACAGGTTTACGTAACATATACAATTCATATCTCAAAACAAGTATCACATATTAACATAACTCACTGACAGTTCACAAAACACATAACACATATCCCGAGTATAACGCATAATCAAAGTACAGTTTTCAAATCACATAATCATCATGTCTGAAAATCACAGTATGAAAACACAAGCATAGAGAGGGTATCATCACTCACAGTACAGACGCTAAGCCAAAACGAGAGTCCCGAGTCACCTAACCCGACTCAGTGGTCCGGGTGTACCCCTGCCTGCGAATCTGGAATCAAAATCACACAAAACCATCACCAACGCCGAAATCGGCACGAGAAATAGGCTCGGTAGCCTCAAACCGGACACAAATCCCAAACTGGCCCCCTGGCACGCATCTCGAGGCAACTCGACATGTCACCAGGACCTACGCGACTCAATAACACTAAACAAATCTATTTAACCGCCCTCAACACTACGAAACCAGCCCCCACAAACCTCAAACCACAGTGAACCTCCAAAACCCTTGAACCGGCTTAGCCTAGTCTAGAACTACCTCCAACTCAACTCAAATGGCCACGAAACCCTCAAAATCGGATTCAGAAGGCCCATAAACCCCAGGAACCACTATGAACCGGCCAAAAATGGCTCAAACCAGCTCCGAACCGAGCCAAAAACCTAATCCTAAGCATTGGCACCCAAACCGAGACCGGTTCACCTCGAACTGGGCACCCAAAATTTCGCAAACCCACTTGGTCTGATAGTTCTCATCCCCCCGAACCAGAACCGGTCCAACCTCCCAATTCCAAGCCAAAATGGCCACTGAACCGGCCGGTCAAAGTCCCGGCCGGTTCGGTCAAACCCCTTTCCCTTTTTTTTTTTTTTAAGCCGCGGCTTGGCTTGAGCCGCCAGTCCAACGGCTCGGCTCGGCTCGGCTCAGCCACGGCTCGGACCCGCCTGGGCCAGCCCACTCAACTGGGCCGGCCCGAGCCCAACACCTCTTTTTTTTTTTTTTTTTTTTTTTTTTTTTCTGGCCCGCAGGCCAAGCCTGCGGGCTCGTGGCCCAATCCACCAATCAGGCTGCCCCGGGCCCAACTGGCCCAAGCCCAGCCCACACAAGCTGGCCGAGTCGACCCGGTGAGCCGAATCGACTCGGCCGAGCCAACTCAGCACGGACCCGGATGTAACCGGGTCCGTCTTCTTCACCCGGCCCCCAACCCGAAAGCAGCGTCCGGGTCTGTAACATGACCCGGACCAAAAACAAAGAAATCAAAAAGGAAACGGAGCTCACCTCGGCCGATTCGAACCACCTAGCCCCAACGCTAACTCCGGCGACCCTTGCGGCGACGATTAATCCGAATACAACACACCAATCGGCTCACAATCACAGATCTTCCCTCTGGTTTCCCGCGGACCAAACGACCCAAAACTTCTCAACAAAACTCTTCACCCTTGGTCCGAAGTCGAAATTGTTTGAGGGGTTCAGCAGGCTCTTCAAAAACAAGCATAAAGGCGTGAAAGACAAGCTAAAATCATTGCTCGACGTGGGAAAATCGACGAGGAACAGCTCTGAACACTGTTCCTGTCAGATTTCTTTGAAATCCAATTTTGGTCCCTCAACTTTGCCTATTCTCAAATCGGTCCCTGAGATATTTCCAACTCAGCCCCCTTTAGTTTTAATTCCTGCAATTTGGTCCTCCACCTTAAAAAATTTCAGATACTGGTCATTACATAATCAAACCCACTTTATTTAAATTTGTTTTATCTAAATTTATTTTATTTAAATTTAAAATGATCATAGGCTGCATTTATTTATAGAGAGTTTAATAAGTGTCTTTTTACTTAAAGTTGATTAAAACTTTAAATAAATAAGCCTTAACCCTATTAGTAAGAATTTTCAATTAATAATAAAATTATCCCTTATATAAAATATTTTATGTTGCTACTTTTTTTATAAATTCAAGCGAAAAGACTCTTTTTTTAAAAAGAAAAATATGAGATTTAATGTTAGGATGCAATTTGCAAAATTAACTAAATATTTGCATATTGCACCCAAAAAAAATGAAGAGAAAATTATTATATTCCAATTATACCTTTTAAAGATTAAGTACAAAATCATGCCCCACTACCGAATTTTGAGTTGGGATGCAAAATTGTTAAATTTAGAGTACAAAATGTCAAATTTATATTTCTGCAAATTAGAGAGTGCAATCTACAAATTTATATTTCTGTAAATTAGAAAATAAAAATGCCAAAAATTCTAATTTAAGAGTACAATTTGTAAATTAGTCAACACACAATTAAGAGTATTTTTAGCATGCCTTGGTTAGTGGGAGTCCGGAGAACTTTATTTATTTATTTATATTCTTCTGTTTTATTCATCTGCTCCGGTTGGATTTGTTTGGCCTTTCAGTGTCAAAGGTTTAACGGTCATGGGTTCTAAGTGAAACCTAGTTGTTACATTTCACTCTTTGTATTACCAAAATAAAGAAAAAAAAAAAGAAATAATCGTGGCCAGTAAAACCATTTCACTCTTTGTATTACCAAATTAACCGTCTCACTCACGCTCTCTCTCCTATCCAAATCGCATCGGCCAATAACAATAAATTTCACCGGCACCCAAATGAGGAGGATGGCAAGAGTGAGATTTCTGTCAGACCTTAAGCAGAGGGATCAAACCGAGTCCAATTCGATTTCGAGACCAAATTGATTCTATTCCAATTCCTGATTAGGAAACATCAGTTAGTTCCGGCTGATTAGGAATTAGAGATCAAGCGGATTCGGGTTTCGGCTAATCACGGAATATTCTTGTACTTATGGATCTTAAAAATTGCAAATTCTGGAAGCTATTTTTTTCCCCGCACGGTAAGTGAAATGCTTCTAATTTAACATTTTGGGCTATTTGATATTGCTAAACTTGTGAATTGTCAAAATAGACTTATAAAAATCCATAAAATCTTATAAACATAAAATTCTAATTGTTATTTTTTTTACTCCTACAGCACAACTCATAATAAAAATCTTATTCAATTTTTTGAAAAAAAAAATTAGAGAGAAAAGAAGAAAAATAATTTAGACATAGATAGTTGTAATGACCCAATTTTTGAAATTTATTAAGGTGGAGGACCAAATTGCAGGAATTAAAATCTGTGGGGTCAAATTGAAATTATCTCAGGGACTAAGTTGTAAAAGGAGCAAGCTGGGGGACTGAAATGGAAATTTCCAGATTTTTGTCAGGAACAGTGGCGAACACTGTTCCAGTCGATTCAGCCACGTCTTGCCATGATTCGATCGGCTTTTGGCACGTTATTGTGTATATTTGAAGGGTAAATGGAACCTCTGATTCAATTGGAAGTTTTGAGTGAGGGAGGGGAGAGATTTCGGAGTTTTTGGTTGGTGAAGGGCCGAACGGCTTGCGCGAGCTTTTTGCTTTTTTCGGCAGCTTTTCTACCGATTGAACGGCTGGTGCAGCTCGTCGGAGGGTGCTCTGCTAGCTTTTGCTCTGATTGATCGACGTGAGGCTTCGTTTTTGGGTTGTTTTTCTTGTTTTTCTGGTTGGCCGGACATTGCAGACACCCGGGTTGAACACCCAGGTGCCGGGTGAAAGGGACGGACCCAAGGGGGTTCCGGGTCCCTTATGCTGGGCTGGTCCAGGCTGTTTGGCCTGGGCCCAGCCCAGTTACCTGTGCGGCCCGCGGGCTTGAGCCGCAGCCGACCCGTGGAAAAAAAAAAAAGTAAAAAAAGTTGGGCTGGGCCCGAGCCGCTGGGCTGGCGGCTCGAGCCTAGCCGTGGGCTACGGCTCGAGTTGAGCCGCGAGCTGCGGCTCGAGCCAAGCTGGATCAAAAAAAAAAAAAAAAAAAAAAAAAAAGGGAAAAGGGGAAGGGTTTGACTGAACCGGCCAGGGGTTTTGACTGGCCGGTTCAGTGGCCATTTTCACTTGGAATTTGAATTTTTGACCGGTTTTGGGTTCGGGGAGGAAAGATCTATCAGACCAAGTGGGTTCAGGAAATTTTGGGTGCCCGTTTCGAGGTGAACCGGCCGGTTTAGTGTATTGATGCTCGGGTGACCGGTTCACTGGTTTTCAGGTCAGTTCTTGGGGAGTTTGGACCGGTTCCTGGTTCAACATGATAAACCCTAGTTGACCACGAAGTTTGATGATTTTTGGAGGTCCGATTCAAGGTGAACCAGTCTCGGTTTGCGTGCCGATGCTTAGGGTTAGGGTTTTGGCCCGGTTCGGAGTTGGTTTGAGCCTTTTTTGGCCAGTTCATAGTAGTTCCTAGGGTTTTTGGGTCTTCTGAATCCAATTTTGAGGGTTTCGTGGCCATTTGAGTTGAGTTGGAGGTAGTTCTAGACTGGGCTAAGCCAGTTCAAGGGTTTTGGAGGGCGGTTCGCTGTGGTTCGAGGATTGTGGGGGCTGGTTCCGTAGTGTTGAGGGCGGTTAAGTAGATTTGTTTTGTGTTGCTGAGTCGCATAGGTTCTGGTGACAGGTCAGGTTGCCTCGAGATACGTGCCAGGGGGCCAGTTTGGGGTTTTAGTTCGGTTTGAGGCTATCAAGCCTGTTTCTTGTGCCGGTTTTGGCGATGATGATGGTTTTGTGTGATCTTGATTGCAGATTCACAAGCAGGGGCACACCCGGACCACTGAGTCGGGTTAGTTGACTCGGGACTCTCGTTTTGGCTTAGCGTCTGTACTGTGAGTGATGATACCCTCTCTATACTTGTGTTTTCATACTGTGATTTTCTGACATGATGATTATGTGATTTGAAAACTGCACTTTGATTGTGCGTTATACTCGGGATATGTGTTATGTGATTTGTGAACTGTCAGTGAGCTATGTTAGTATGTGATACTTGTTTTGAGATGTGAACTGTATATGTTACGTATACCTGTTTTTGATTATTTGTGAGGATGGTATCATCTGTTGTGAGGCGGCAGAGGCCGCGGATGTGATATGCACTAGTGCGGTTCCTCCGATCGTCGAGATGGTGGGTTCCTCCGATCGTGAGAAGACGAGACAGGGGTCTCATGATGTGGTGTGCACGGGATGGTAGACTCAGCCAACGGACGGTGGACCATAGCCTACGGGGAGTACCTTGGCCTGGCGATGAGATGAGTTGTGTGGCTAAGGGCTCAGCGGTGGACGGTGTGCTACCGCAGCGTGCGGGGAGTATACTGGCCCAGTGATGTGATGTGCACGGGATGGCAGACTCAGCCGATGGACGGTGGACCGTAGCGTACGGGGAGTACCTTGGCCCGGCGATGAGATGAGTTGTGTGGCTAAGGGCTCAGCCGGCAGACGGTGTGCTACCGTAGTGTGCGGGAAGTATACTGGCCCAGTGATGTGATGTGCAAGGGATGGCAGACTCGGCCGATAGACGGTGGACCGTAGCGTACGGGGAGTACCTTGGCCCGGCGATGAGATGAGTTGTGTGGCCAAGGGCTCAGCCGGTGGACGGTGTGCTACCGTAGCGTGCGGGGAGTACACTGGCCCTGTGATTGATGTGATGTGATGATTGATTACCTTGATACCTCATATATGTGTTTCGATTACTGCTCACTGTATATATGTGTATGTATGATTTTGTACTTGTGGCGTGATACATATCCCAACATGTATAGATTAGGTATCATCCGTGCTCATTGAGTTTTGCGACTCATAGTTTTAAACATTCCAGATTCTTTTGACTGTACTCGCCTCGATTAGCGTGCCAGCGTGGGAGTCGACGACAGCGAACTTGATGGATGTACGGGCATTTCTCTTTTGTACTTTACCCTATTGTATTCTAAAGTAGCTTCCTTGTACTCTCAGACAGGATCCCGGGTGATTTTTGGATGTTATATTATGGCACTTTGTGTATGTTTTACATCTTTGGAGTTCGACTGGTTTTGTTCAGGCTTACTAGGGTCAGTGAATCCTAGTGCCGGTCATGGGCCCGGGGTTCGGGGCGTGACAAAGTGGTATCAGAGCTATAGGTTTATTCTGAGAGTTATAAGGGAGCAGGGTTCTTTGGTAGTGCTTTTATTATGAGGGTGAGAGCCCCACTTTCATAATAGGAGGACTGCCGAAGACCTTTTAGGGTGTGTTTGGCGTTGACTTTTCAATTCCTTTGTGTGCCCGATTCCTTGATATCTTTCTGATCCTCGTATTTTGTACATAGATGGACTCGCCCGTTGACGTGCATATGGTTTCCCCTGAGGCTACGGATTCAGAGACATTGGGAGATTCCGCGGGTGGGTCAGCCTCTCCTTTGACTTGAGGAGGATGACAGGGTGGATGGCATGGGGAGACGATGAGGCAGGCTCAAGATTTGGCCGCAGAAGTGGGTTTGATTAGGTTGACTGATGTGATGCTCAGATTGATGGTGGACATCCGGGGTTTGCAGAGGATGGTGGCAGAGCTCGCCAGGAATGGTACTAGTGAGAGTCGAGAGCCGATATCAGTTGGGAGACAGTGGAGTACTGCTACTCCCGGAGGGGTGGTGGCAAGGCCACCAGCCCCGGTTAGTATACATGTAGGCACTCCTGTTGTTCCAGCGACGATGGCCTCAGTACGGTAGCAGACGAGGGCCGGGACTAGGATGAGAGGATTACTTCATGGCAGATTCAGCTCGAGGAGGAGATCATCGCCTTATAGTCACCGCCGTTCGGGACATGGAGGTTCTTCTAGTAGCGATCAGAGTGCAGTAGGCACACAATTTATGATCTGTTATGGATGCGACCAACAAGGCCATGTGATTCGGAGTTGCCCATCTACTCTAGAGGCTGCCCGAGCGACAGGAGCATGTTATCGATGTGGCCAGCAGGGCCACGTGGCTAGGGACTGCTCGAGTGAGAGGGGCTTGTTATAGGTGTGGTCAGCAGGGGCATCTGGTCAGAGACTGTCCCATTTCTTCGGAGACTGTCTTGGCTGCGAGCATAGTATCGCAGACTCAGGGTTTTTCCAGAGCAGAGTCGTCTGACTCCCAAGGTCGTGGGATACGTGGCGGGGACCTGACGTAGAGGTTTGCAATGGCTCGACAGGACGCTCAGACGTCTGATGCAGCGATTGCAGGTATAATTCTAGTTTGCTCTTTAAAGGCTTATGCGTTATTTAACCTTGGTTTCGTCTATGGTATTTGTCGGTGAGTTTCTTGACCCGAATCTGTAGATAGGTGAACGGTCAGAGCAAACTGTGTAGATGTTAGAGGTTATGTTGTGCACTTGTGTCTTGGACTTTGGAGGTTGTTGGAGACGGTATCTGATATTGATAGAGTTCACGAATGATGATAGCTACTAGTCTAGCATATAAATGGCCCGTTTGAGGTGTGGTAGTGTAGGCGGTATAGATCCTCGATTGGTTGGCTGAGACAGTAGGAGGCAAGATTGTTGGAGCCGGACTTGGTTTAGGATGCGGTGGATAGAGTTCAGTTGATCAGATAGATACTATATGTGGCGTAGAGCAGATAGAAGGCTTATGTGGCTGTAGACTCCAACCCTTGGAGTTGGTGATGGGGGATCACGTCTTTCTAAGGAATTTTTCTTGATGAAGGGCATAGTTAGTTTTGGTATGAGGGATAAGCTCACTCCTCGATATATTGGTCAGTACAAGATTTTGAATCGAGTTGGAGCTATTGTATATTGTTTGGCTCTTTATTTGCAGTTGTCGTTGGTACATACCATGTTCCATATTTTTACGCTGAGGGAGTACGCGCCCGGCTCATCACATGTGATTATGTCACAGGATGTACGAATCGACTAGGATTTGTCATACGAGGAAGAACTGGTGGTTATGTTGGATTGACGGGAGAAACAGTTTTGCTGGAAGGTAAAGGTGCTATGGAGTAGTCGGATCTCGGAGGAGGTCACCTAGAAGTCTGAAGAGGGCATGTACAGGAGGTACTCTCACTTTTTCGGTGCGTAGTTTATTTCCTTGTTTCAAAATTCGAGGATGAATTTTTATAAAGGGGGGAGAATGTAATGACCCAATTTTTGAAATTTATTAAGGTGGAGGACCAAATTGCAGGAATTAAAATCTGTGGGGTCAAATTGAAATTATCTCAGGGACTAAGTTGTAAAAGGAGCAAGCTGGGGGACTGAAATGGAAATTTCCAGATTTTTGTCAGGAACAGTGGCCGAACACTGTTCTCAGTCAATTCAGCCACGTCTTGCCATGATTCGATCGGCTTTTGGCACGTTATTGTGTGTATTTGAAGGGTAAATGGAACCTCTGATTCAATTGGAAGTTTTGAGTGAGGGAGGGGAGAGATTTCGGAGTTTTTGGTTGGTGAAGGGCCGAACGGCTTGCACGAGCTTTTGGCTTTTTTCGGCAGCTTTTCTACCGATTGAACGGCTGGTGCAGCTCGTCGGAGGGTGCTCTGCAAGCTTTTGCTCTGATTGATCGACGTGAGGCTTCGTTTTTGGGTTGTTTTTCTTGTTTTTCTGGTTGGCCGGACGTTGCAGACACCGGGTTGAACACCCGGGTGCCGGGTGAAAGGGACGGACCCGAGGGGGTTCCGGGTCCCTTGTGCTGGGCTGGTCCAGGTTGTTTGGCCTGGGCCCAGCCCAGTTACCTGTGCGGCCCGCAGGCTTGAACCCGGGCCGGCCCGTGGAAAAAAAAAAAAAAAAAAGTAAAAGAAGTTGGGCTGGGCCCGAGCCGCTGGGCTGGCGGCTAGAGCCGAGCCGTGGGCTGCGGCTCGAGCCAAGCCGTGGGCTGCGGCTCGAGCCAAGCCGGATCAAAAAAAAAAAAAAGGGAAAAGGGGAAGGGTTTTGACTGAACCGGCCAGGGCCTTTGACCAGTCGGTTCAGTGGCCATTTTGACTTGGAATTTGGATTTTTTGACCGGTTCTGGGTTCGGGGAGGAAAGATCTATCAGACCAAGTGGGTTCGGGAAATTTTGGGTGCCCGGTTCGAGGTGAACCGGCCGGTTTAGTATATTGATGCTCGGGTGACTGGTTCACTGGTTTTCAGGTCAGTTCTTGGGGAGTTTGGACCGGTTCCTGGTTCAACATGATAAAACCTAGTTGACCGCGAAGTTTGATGATTTTTGGAGGTCCGGTTCAAGGTGAACCAGTCTCAGTTTGCGTGCCGATGCTTAGGGTTAGGGTTTTGGCCCGTTCAGAGTTGGTTTGAGCCTTTTTTGGCCAGTTCATAGTAGTTCCTAGGGTTTTTGGGTCTTCTGAATCCGATTTTGAGAGTTTCGTGGCCATTTGAGTTGAGTTAGAGGTAGTTCTAGACTGGGCTAAGCCGGTTCAAGGGTTTTGGATGGCGGTTCGCTGTGGTTCGAGGATTGTGGGGGCTGGTTCCGTAGTGTTGAGGGCGGTTAAGTAGATTTGTTTTGTGTTGCTGAGTCGCGTAGGTTCTGGTGATAGGTCAGGTTACCTCGAGATGCGTGTCAAGGGGCCAGTTTGGGGTTTTAGTTCAGTTTGAGGCTATCAAGCCTGTTTCTTGTGCCAGTTTTGGCGATGGTGATGGTTTTGTGTGATCTTGATTGCAGATTTGCAGGCAGGGGTACACCTGGACCACTGAGTCAGGTTAGGTGACTCGGGACTCTCATTTTGGCTTAGCGTCTGTACTGTGAGTGATAATACCCTCTCTATGCTTGTGTTTTTATACTGTGATTTTCTGACATGATGATTATGTGATTTGAAAACTGTACTTTGATTATGCGTTATACCCGGGATATGTGTTATGTGTTTTGTGAACTGTCAGTGAGCTATGTTAATATGTGATACTTGTTTTGAGATGTGAACTGTATATGTTACGTATACCTGTTTTTGACTCTATGTGAGGATGGTATCATCTGTTGTGAGGCGGCAGAGGCCGCGGATGTGATATGCACTAGTGCGGTTCCTCCGATCGTCGAGATGGTGGGTTCCTCCGATCGTGAGAAGACGAGACAGGGGTCTCGTGATGTGGTGTGCACGGGATGGCAGACTTAGCCGACGGACGGTGGACCGTAGCGTACGGGGAGTACCTTGGCCCGGCGATGAGATGAGTTGTGTGGCTAAGGGCTCAGCGGCAGATGGTGTGCTACCGTAGTGTGCGGGGAGTATACTGGCCCAGTGATGTGATGTGCACGGGATGGCAGACTCAGCCGATGGACAGTAGACCGTAACGTACGGGGAGTACCTTGGCCCGGCAATGAGATGAGTTGTGTGGCTAAGGGCTCAGCTGGCGGACAGTGTGCTACCGTAGCATGCGGGGAGTATACTGGCCCAGTGATGTGATGTGCACGGGATGGCAGACTCGGCCGACGGACGTTGGACCGTAGCGTACGGAGAGTACCTTAGCCCGGCGATGAGATGAGTTGTGTGGCCAAGGGCTCAGCGGCGGACGGTGTGCTACCGTAGCGTGCGGGGAGTACACTGGCCCTGTGATTGATGTGATGTGATGATTGATTACCTTGATACCTCACATGTGTTTCGATTACTGCTCACTGTATATATGTGTATGTATGATTTTGTACTTGTGGCGTGATACATATCCCAACATGTATAGATTAGGTATCATCCGTACTCACTGAGTTTCACGACTCATAGTTTTAAACATTCTAGATTCTTTTGATTGTACTCGCCCCGATTAGCGTGCCAGCGTGGGAGTCGACGACAGCAGACTTGATGGATGTACGGGCATTTCTCTTTTGTGCTTTACCCTATTGTATTATAGAGTAGCTTCCTTGTATTCTCAGACAGGATCCCGGGTGATTTTTGGATGTTATATTATGGCACTTTGTGTATGTTTTACATCTTTGGAGTTCGACTAGTTTTGTTGAGTCTTACTAGGGTCGGTGGATCCTAGTGCTGGTCACGGGCCCGGGGTTCGGGGCGTGACAATAGTTGAAATAATTTAGAGACAGAAAATTATTTTATCATGAAGACTTGCGATATATTTAGACATAACAAACTGAAAAAAATTAGATAAACAAAGTTTAAAAAAATTATGTAAAGGAAATCTAGAGATGGACAAGTTTAAATATAGTATCCTCCTAATATACCATCACAAACGATTTGACATGCTAAATTCCTGTACATATGGAATATTTAGAACTTGACGAGCCTAAAAATGTTAAATTGCACGTTGACATATGCGTGATATGAGTTGTCTTTGACTAACTATTGAGAAAGTAGATATTTAGAACATCTTTGCTTAATAATTCAATCTTCATAAATATCCTTGGCTCAATCCTTGATCATGAACTCTACCAATTTGATCATGGTCCCGATAATTGTGTTATTTCCCATCTCTAATTCCCTGAAACTAAACCAAGATATGAACTGAGCACCAAATTCTTCTCATGTTGATGTTCCTGTAGAAACCCAGGAGAGTAGAACATTAAGGTCCAATAAAAAAAAATCACTTGACAAGCATCTTTGATCTTATATTTTATATCCATTTGAGTTTGTTAATTTCTGATTTGCTGTACCTTCCTTGCAAGTACCTCTCAGAATTTCAAATCCAATTCGTTTCCGTGGTGGTGAGAGAAACGAGCTTGCCCTTGTACATGACAAAGCCCTACGCATCGCTATGGATGAAAATGGAGCTACGCGGGTTCTTGATGACAAAAACAGCTTCCCCTAGAACTACAATCTAGGTAGATGTCGATGCATCGGAGAGATTGAAGGAAGTAGATTGGATTTGAAATTTTGGGAGGTACTTGTAAGGTATGGGAAATTAGTAATCACCAAACTCACAATATATATAAAGCACAGGATAGAACATGCCAGTCAAGTGGCTTTTTAGATTAGACCCTAATGTTCTATTCTCTTGGGTTTTAATAGGAACATTAATATGAGAAGAATTCAATGCTTGATTCATAGCTTAGTTTGGTTTCAGGGAATTGGAAATGAGAAATAAGACGTCTATAGACATGATGATTAGAGTGACAAAGTTGAAGATCAAGGATTGAGTCAAGGTTATTAATGAAGATTGAAATGCTAATTTAAAATGTTATGAATGGCCGCTTTTAAAATAATTAGTCAAAGACGTCTTATTTCATGCATGAGTCGATGTGCTATTTAGCACTTTCAAGCTTGTTAAGTTCTAAATATTCCACATGTGCAGGAATTTAGCACCCTAAATTGTCTTTCACAGTAGATTTGTCAAGTTTGGAGGATACTATACATAGAATTCGACCAAATGACTTGGAGGGTTTCAGACGTGTGTTTGAATGGTATGGGGCTCAAGGTTCATCTAGGAGAAGGAAAGTTCAGCGCCAATCCCCATAACATTTGTCACGATCCAAAATTGGATGAGTGATCGACGCAAGGGTCAAAATAAATCTCAACCCCACAAGTCTAACAAAAATACAGAATTTAACTAAACAGAAAATCTGATATAAATCAAAATGAAATCCAAACCATACTAACTGAACTATCAACACAAAATAAAAATCCTGTCTGTAATCAAGTGGAGCATACTAAAATCCCAGGAATACAAATGTCACACCCCAACCTGGAAGCTTGACCGGCACCAGGACTGGGTTACAATCCTAGTAAGCCTCAAGACTGTCACACCCTGAACCCCGGGCCCGTGACCGGCACTGGGATCCATCGACCCCAGTAAGCCTCAACAAAACCAGTCGAACTCCAAATATATAAAACATACACAAAGTGCAATAATATCCAAAAATCACCGGGATCCTGTCTGAGAGTACAAGAAAGCTACTCTAGAATACAATCGGGTAAAGTACAAAGAGAAGTGCCCATACATCCATCAAGTCTGCTGTCGTCGACTCCCACGTTGGCACGCTAATCGAGGTGAGTACAGTCAAATGAATCTAGAATGTTTAAAACTATGAGTCGCGAAACTCAGTGAGTACGGATGATACTTAATCTATGCATATCAGGATATATATCATGCCACAAGTCCAAAAACCATACACACACAGTAATTAGTAAAACATAACAACATACACTCAAGAATACCAGCAATCAAACATCACATCACAGCACCTCACGTCACAACATTGGACCCAGGCCTACTCACCACTAGACGCTACGGGTCACCGTACTCCAGCCGAGTTCCTGGCATCGCAATCACCTCGCACGACCCAGGCCGACTCACCACTGGACGCTACAGATTCCGCACTCTAGCCGAGTTCCTGCCGTCCCCAAATCCCATCACTGGACTCAGGCCACTCGCACTGGACAATACGAATCACCGTACTCCAGCCGAGTTCCTGTCGTCCCTCAAATCACATCCGCGGCCTCTGCCGCCCGCGGCCCCTGCCACCCACGGCCCCCACCGCCTCACATCACACGTCACACATCACATCCACGGCCTTTGCCGCCCACAGCCCCCGCCACCTCACATCACACAACAATCCTCATATATAAGCCAAAAGCAATATACATACGCTTATACAGTTCACGTCTCAAACCTAGTATCACATACTAACATAGCTCATTGACAGTTCACAAACACATAACACATCCCGAGTATAACATATAATCATATATAGTTTCCAAACCACAAAATCATCATGTAAGAGTATCACAGTACGAAAACACAAGCATGGAGAGGGTATCATCATTCACAATACGGACGCTAAGCCAAAAAGAGAGTCCCGAGTCACCTCGCCCGACTCAGTGGTCCGGGGATGCCCCTGCCTGCGAATCTGCATCACCAGCGCTGAAACCGGCACGAGAAACAGGCTCGGTAGCCTCAAACCGGACTCAAATCCCAAACTGGCCCATGGCACACATCTCGAGGAAACACGACTGTTACCGGAACCTATACGACTCACTAATACAGAACAAATCTGCTTAACCACCCTCAACACTACGGAACCATCCTCCACGAAACTCGAACCGCAACGAACCGGTCTCCAAAACCCTCGAACTGGTTTAGCACGGTCTAAAACCACATCTGACTCAACTCGAATGGCCATGAAACCCTCAAAATCGGATTTAGAAGGCCCAAAAACCCTAGGAACCACTATGAACCGGCCAAAAATGGCTCAAACCAGCTCCGAACCGAGCCAAAAACCCTAACCTAAGCATCGGCACGCAAACTGAGACTAGTTCACCTTGAGCCGGACCTCCAAAAATCATCAAACTTCGTGGTTAGCTATATTTTATCATATTGAACTAGGACCCAGTCCAAACTCCCTAAGAACCGGCCTGAAAACTAGTGAACCGGTCACCCGACCATCAATACACTAAACCGACCGGTTCACCTCGAACGGGCACCTAAAATTTCCCGAACCCACTTGGTCTGATAGCCCTCATCCCCACGAACCCAGAAACGGTCAAAAATCCAAATTCCAAGTCAAATTGCCCACTGAACCGGCCGGTCAAAGTCTCGGCCGGTTCGGTCAAAAGCCTTTCCCTTTTTTTTTTTTTTTTTTGAGATGCGGCTCGCGGCTCGGCTTGAGCTGCCAGCCGGCGGCTCAGCTCGGCTCGGCTCGAGCCGCGGCTCGCGGCTCAGGCCCCCTCCTTTTGCTTGGGCCGCCAGCCCACTGGGCTGGCCCAAGCCCGATGCCCCAATTCTCTCTCTCTCTTTTTTTTTTTTTTGGGCTCGGCCCGCGGGCCACCCAGCCCACTGGGCTGGCCCAACACGCGGACCCGGATCCTTCCGGGTCCATCTCCTTCACCCGGCAACCCGGGTCTTTGACCCGGTTGCTTGCAAGTCCTCTGCCGGCCAGAAAAACCAGAAGATCCACAAGGAAGAAGGCTTACCTCGGTCCGGCGACACCCAACACTGCTGCACGACCCCCGGCGACCCCCCAGCGACGATCAATCGGAGAAGAAGTGCGAGAAACAGCTCCCAAAAACTAGATCCCACTCGGTCTCCCGCGAACCGGACGAAACACAAAGGTAGAAAATTTCCTTCCCTCTTTGCTTCGAAGCTCAAAATAACTTGAGGGGTTCTGTTCCTCTTGCTAAAACGCACGACATGGCGTGGAAACCCAGCTCAAATCAATACTCGGTGTGGTGAAATCGGTGAACAACAGTTTTCGGACTTGCTCCTGTCAGATTTATGGGAAATTCCAATTTCAGTCCCTCAACCAATCTTGCTCACAGATTGGTCCCTATAGAAATTTACGGTTCGGTCCCTTGAAGTTTCAATTCTCGCACAAAGATCCCCAAAATCCTAATTCTTGTAGTTAGGTCCTTAACCTAAATTATTTTGAAAATTGGGTTGTTACAAAGACAGAACAGAAAAGACAAAAGTTGTTCAATAACGGAACAGAGTCAAAATATCATAACAGAATGTTATCCAGACAAAAATGTGTCAGGTATAACTGAGTGATATATGGAGTTTCTAGAATACAATACATGGAGTTTCTAGAATACAACAACAAACTAAAATATACAAGCGTGTTCGTACATCAATAAAAGTAGTAGTGGACAAACACGGTCCAGAAGCAACTGTGGCCGAACAAAATAGAAATTTGAAAAATGGGAGAAAACGGGGTGAGTATAAACTCAATGAATGCCAGCACTGTCCTAAACATGCGGTGACATGCATCACAACATTTAAACAAAGTATCATCAGAAATACATATATAATCATCTCATCTGTCAAAACATGATAGCCTTTGGTAACATAGTCAAAAAACAAAATAAACAGCTGTCGGAGTATTAGAACAGATCGCGTAGCATATAATGTATCGGGATCCCGTACCGAAATCAAAATCACATATCTCATATCATCAGACCCAGGGCACTCCCCGCACGCTACGGCGGCCAACTGTCCAGACTCAGGACACTCCCTGCACAGTACGGGGGCCAACCGTCCGCCGGCTGAACCCCTGGCATCCCAGAATCAGAATCAGAGTCACAGATGGACCCAAGGCGCTTCCCATGCGACGATGGCCAACCGCCCTATGGCAGAGCCCCTAGCGTCCCAGAATCAGAGCCAGAGTCACATGTCACATATGTCGCATTGGGATCTCGTGCCAGAGCCAGAACCAGAATCACATATCAGAATCACAGAAAACTCTCGACAGTGTAGTTTATCAGAACACATATATATATCACCCAAAGGCATAGTCCAATTTAAATTCAACAAATAAATTTTACATTTTTCACACAAAGAAAATATAGGATGCATGTCTCTCATTTTATATCATAATATCAAAAATACTATAGCAAATATAGCAGGAAATCAAAGCATAGTCACATGCATAAGAAAGTACTGGCACTCACAGGGCATGTCAAAATCGGATGCCAAACTCTGACAGACGGCTCACTAATCGGTGCGAGTCTCCTTCGGGGTATCTACAATAAACGGCACGTAAGTCAGTAACGGAACCGAAATTTACTTCTAAACAAAGAATTCCAATTTATCAAAAATGGCCCGAGACTTAACCCCTCGCCCAGGCCCCTGACACGCAACCCGAGACCCTCTTGGAAAGCCACTAATTTACTCAATTTGTACTTAAACCAATAATACATTTCATTATTAACGAGCCTCATAAATTAAATGAACCGAATTCCAAAAATGTGAACTGAGCTTCAACCGAATTCCCAAATCTCATATCCAAACCAAACTAACCTTAATTTATCAAAACTCAGACCAAAACTGACCAAAACCCCAATGAACCGGACTCATTTCCCATAAACCGAATCAAACCAAGCCAAAACGGGCTCAATTTTTCATAAATCGAGGTGAACCGGGTTTCCTCCCTTCTTAATCTCTGAAGAACCGGCCTTTAACTACCAAGACTCGGACTGAACCCACCTAAACCCTTGAGAAAATCCACTGAACCGGGGCCCTAAATCCTTGAACCGGCCTCGGTTTCCCCAAAACTGGCTTGTTTAACCAATTTTTCCTAAAAATTCCCTTGAACCAGACTGGTTCTGACCCTGAAACTAGTCCCAAACCGTTCTTCTCTCCTCCCTGGATCGGGAACTGGGCTCTGTTCTGAATCAGGGTCGGAAAACCCCCTGAACCAGCCGGTTCCAACCCAACAAGGCTGGACCGGACCGGTCAACGGCCGGTCAAACCCGGCGGAACACTCGGTTCTGCAATTCTGGAATCTGAGCACTTTTAAACTAATTTAACTCATCCAAATTACTTACCCAAGTGATGCAAAGCTTCCTCAACTCAAATTCTTCAATTTCTGAGCTCCACACAGATTTTAATCAGAGAAAAATTTGATTCATCCACTAAAATTTCAGATCTTCCTTCCGTGGGTGCTGCGGCAGTTTTCAACTCAGTTTCTCCTTTCCTCTCACAATTTCTCAATTAAATGGCATACCCAGCTTTGTTTTTGCCTTAAGTACAAATTTTCAAAGTAACTTTTGTGTTGTTCATTTCTTATTGGAGCAAAATTCATCCGGGTTCTTCAGCCAGTTTCTAGGTTCTTCGACCGTCCTTTTTTTTATTATTACAGATATTACAACAAAGTATGGAAGAAACTGAATAACTAACTTTGAAAAATAAACTCCAAACAGTAACAGCTACTAATACGAACTCCTTTTAGATAGTAGGATCCGTTGAACTAACGTGCTAAGAATCTTAAAAAAAAAAAAAAAAAAATAGGTGTGAGTCTATAGACCCAGTGACTAATAATCTACATCTATAAGAACAAAGGACATGCATACAGATATAACATGTAATTTACTAAAAAAAGATTTTTCACAAACATTTTCCATAGTTTAGGGAGGTCGTAATCCTGAACATAACATATATCGGGAAACAGAACGGCGACACACAGTCAATCGATAATCAGAATGGCAACATATGCCCGGATAGCAGGATGGCAACATATCAATCTGCCCAGATAATAAGATGGCAACATATCAGTTTGCCCGGATAACAGAACGGCAGCATATCAGTCATGCCAGATAACAGAACGACAACATATCAGCCATGCCAATAAACAAAAATCTGAAAGTCTAGCACCATCACCCCTGCTAGATGGGGACCCGTACAAGGAGCAAATCAGTCTAAAACTAATAAACAGAAATAAGAAAGACTAACACCATCACCCCTGCTAGCTGGGGACCCATACAGGGTGTAAATCAATTTAATGTATATTACTGTTAGTTGTAATATTTTAAAATCTGAAAACTCCCTCAAAATATTCTTTTCCAGAAAATATCATAACAATTTAACAAAATCTTTCCATTTACTAATTTAAGTTGAATCAAATGCAAATAGCAGATAGGTTTCCAGAATAAATTCAGAAATTACATACATGTCCCTCGTCATAGGATTTAACAAAATTTAAGCAAATTTTTCAGAAAACAGATATATAATATACAACCAGATTTATTTCAGATATGGAAAGCAGAAAAAACTCAAATACACATTATTACTCATAGAACGATGAAACCGAGAAATCCAATATTTAACAACACGGGCTCAACTAGAATCGTATGATCAATCTAAAATCATGAAATAATAACATATTTCAATTTTATGTTTCTAATATTCAATTAAAATAAATTTCCTAATCAAGGAACCAAATAAAATTCTAGGATTTCATGCCTGAACCCATACTATGGTCACTAAGGTCCCGAATCGGTCAAATAAATCATAAACCAAGTACCAAAGTTATAAACTAATCTCATAAACATCAAAACCAGTCTGTTTAAACCCAAAACTATCATTTAATGTACTGAAGCAATCATGAACTGGCCATTAAAGGGCTGAACCAGCCATAACCAGCCATTTGGAAGCTGAACCGGCCATGAACTGACCTTAATATTACTGAACCGGCTGAATATCATCCTCCACTACCATGAACCGGCTTTGAACCGAATTAAGAAGCACTGAACCGACCCAAAAAGACACTGAATCGGCCTTTTCTATGTTGAACCAGCTGGTTTGATCCTTATTTTCCATTGAACTAGGCTCAAAATAGTGTTGTTTTTCCTGAACTGGGCTTAAACCGATTGGCTCACTATTTGAACTAATTTCCTATGCTTTGAACCGAGAAAGAACCGGTCAGAATCTACGTGAATCAGCTGGTTTTTCCTTTACTATTTTATTTAATTATATATATATATATATTTTTTTTTCCAATTCCGAATTTCTATTTTTGGGCTCTTGTTCTTGGGCTATGGCTGAATTTCAAACCAGCAGGCCAGCTCACCAGAGCCCAACCATAACTTGAATTTGACCAATTCCACCCAGTAAACCCCCGCGAAGCAAGGGCCCACCCATTTAGGCCATGGTCTAACCCCTTGAACCTAGTCCAAACCCGCACTAACTCAGGTCCGTTCATCCCAACCCGCCTACTCGTGATTAAATCAACAGGGTTGAAAATCGTACCTAGAAACCTTGCAGAGATCAATTGATGAGCTCAGAAAAATTTGAAAGAACGGCGGCCGAACTTGTTGCTTCCTCTTAATGGCGATGAAGATGTACAGGTTTAATCGAATATTAAGAGCTATTCCCTAAAAATTTTTGGAGTTTTACTCGGTCAGCTAAGACGAATGGAAGGGAGAAAAATTCTTGAGATTTATTAGGAGATTATAGAAATTGATTTGGGGTTACTTTGCCTATGCCTCAATCAATTCTTATTGTGGCCAAAATTGAGAAAAATTTTAACTAATATGCATGAATTTTTGATATCCAAGGCCGAAAGGTCCAAACAGGTAAGAAATCCGAAAGTTTCTGATTATTGCAAATTTAGTCCCTTAACTTCTGATTATTTGGATTCAGACCCTAAAAGTTTTGATTTTGTCAGATAGTCCTTTAACTTTTTTTTTCATACCAAACTTTTTGTATTTTTCAATAAAGTCCCTACCTTGTCAAAATATCATAAATACCCCTAAATTAGGGGTATTACAGTTTTATCCTCTTAAAAAAAATTGGTCCCCAAATTTTAAAATACAAGAACTATATCTAACGTTGTGTATAAAATAGGTGAGGATATCTAGCACGCTTCGCCTCTTCTGGTTCCCATGTTGCTTCATCCTTTGTGTGATATCACCACAACACTTTTACAGATGCTATCTCCTTGGATCGCAATTTCCTCGTCTATCAATCAATAATAGCCATGGGTTGTTCTTCATAAGATAAATTTGATCTTAGCTCTATTTCCTATGGGGTCAATACATGGGAAGGATCTGGCAAGTACTTTCACAACACAGAGACATGAAACGTGGGAGCACTGTAGAAAATTCTGGTGGAAGAGCCAGCCGATAGGCTACTATGCCGACATGGTCTAATATCTCAAATGGGCCAATATAACATGAACTAAGTTTTCCTTTCTTCCCGAAATGCATAACACCTTTCATCGAAGATACCTATAGAAACACATGCTCCCCAACGGAGAACTCCAGCTTCCTTCGGCGCTGATCTACATAAGCCTTCTGTCAACTTTGAGTGGAGAGTAAACTCTGTCTAATCAGCTAAACTTTATCTATAACATCCTGTACCAAGTCTGGCCCTAACAACTTAGCTTCTCCTACCTCAAACCATCCAATGGGGATTTACAACGTCGGCCATTTAATACGTCGAAAGGTGTCATATGAATACTTGACTAGTAACTGTTATTATAAACAAATTCTATCAGTGGCAAATACTGGCTCCAGTTACCGCTGAAATCTAAGATACATGCTCGTAACATGTCCTCTAAAATTTGAATAGTCCTTTCAGACTGCTTGTTGATCTGAGGATGGAAAGTTGTACTAAGATCTAACCGAGTGCCCAAAACCTCGTGTAGGGCTCTCCAAAACTTAGAAGTGAACTATGATCCTCGGTCTAAAATAATAGATATTGGTACCCCATAGAGTCTTACTATCTCATTTATGTACAATTACGCATATCGAGAGACATCGTAAGTAGTCTTCACCGAAAGGAAGTGCGCTAACATGGTCAATCAATCCACTATCACCCAAACAAAATCAAATCCCCTAAGGGTCTGTGGCAAACCCGTAACAAAATCCATGGTAATCCTTTCCCATTTCCATTCTGAGATCTCTATTTGCTGGAGTAAACCTACGGGTCTCTAATACTTAGCTTTAACCTGCTGACAGGTTAAACACTGGATACAAAATCTGCTATGTCCCGCTTCATGCCCTCCCACCAATATAGTTACTTCAGATCCTAATACATCTTGGTGGAACTGGGATGAATGGTATACTTAGAACTGTGAGCTCTTTCTAGAATATCTCTCCTCAAGTCACCAACATCAGGTACACAGATATGGGTGCTACACCCCAAAGCTCCTCGGCATTGAGCTCAAAACCAACATGTTTACCTGTCTGATCTCTTCCTTGATTTTTAACAACTTTGTATCCTTGTCTTAATTGATCTTGATGACGTTGAGTAAGGATGTCTGAACATGCATATGGTCAATAATATCCCAGATCGGTCTATCTAAAGTCGTATGCCTTCTTGCTCAAGTCCATGGATCTCTTCTATTAACGACCATCTCATCAAAGCTATGTGAGCTAAACTCCCCATGGATTTCCTGCTCAATGCATCTACAACCACATTAGTCTTGCCAGGATGGTATAAGATAGTATAGTCATAATCCTTAAGTAACTCTATCTATCTTCTTTGCCAGATAAATCTTTTTGCTGAAAGATGTACTTCAAACTCTTATGATCGGTATAGATCTCACAAGGCTCTCCATATATGTAATGTCTCCATGTTTTTAGCATGAACACCACCACAGCCATCTCTAAATCATGAGTGGGGTAGTTCTGCTCATGCTTCTTAAGTTGTTTGGATGCTTAGGTTATAACATGATCGTTCTGCATCAGTACACAACCTAGACCCATTCTAAAAGTATCGCAATATACTGAGAGTCTCCTGTCCTAGACGGTAATGCTAAAATAGGTGTCGAAGTTAGGTGACTTTTAAGTGTCTGAAAACTCTCCTCACAAGCATTCAACCATTGAAATTTTACCCCTTCTAGGTTAGTCGAGTCAAAGGGGCAGCTGCCTTAGAGAAATCTTTCACAAAACAACGATAATACCCAGCTAAGTCAAGAAAATTACGAATCTCGATAACAGACTTAAGTGTAGGCCACTGTTGTACTACCTGAACCTTGCTATCATCAATGGCAATATCTTCCTTTAAAATTACATGCCCCAAGAAAACCACTCTATCTAGCTAGAATTCGCACTTTGAAAATTTTGCATATAAGCGATGGTCCCTTAAGTTTTGTAATACCTCCTGTAAGTGCGACTCATGTTCCTTTAAGCTCCCGGAGTACACCAGAATATCATTAATGAAGATGATCACAAATTGATCCAAGAATGGTCTAAACATACGATTCATCAGATCCATGAAAGCAGCTAGAGTGATGGTCAAACCAAAAGACATCACCAGGAATTCATAGTCGTCGTATCGTGTCCTAAACACAGTCTTTGAAATATCCTCGTGTCTGATCCTCAGCTGGTGATACCTAGATTGCAAGTCAATCTTCAAAAAACACATTGCCCCATGCAACTGATCGAATAAATAATCTATCCAGGGAAATGGATATCTATTACATACTGTCACCCTATTAAGCGATTGATAGTCAATACACAACTGCATATTACCATCCTTCTTCGTCACGAACAAAATTGGAGCACCCCAAGGAGACGTGCTCGGACAAATGAAACCCTTACTTAGAAGATCTTGCAATTGTACTTTCAATTCTTTCAACTCCATTAGTGCCATGCGGTAAGGAGGTATGAAAATTGGCTATGTGTCTGAAACTAAATCGATGCAAAACTGAATTTCCCTATTCGGAGGATACCAGGTAAATCATCAGGAAATACATCGACAAACTCTTTAATGACAGGAACCTGCTCTATGCTAGGCTCAGCAACTTGGGTGTCTTTGATTAAAGCCAAGAATCCATGATAGCCTCTAGATAATAGGCATTTAGCCCTCGTATATAATATAACTCGAACAGGGGCTAGGCTATAATCACCCTGAAATACAAGTGGTGGCTCATCAAGTATCTTGAACTTCACCATCTTAGTATGGCAATCCAATGTGGCATAACAAGAAGCCAACCAGTCCATGCCAAGATTACATCAAAATAAGAAATATCCAAAATGATCAGATTAGCCCTGAACTCCCTATCTTTCACCCGAACCGAACAGGAATTATACTCCTGCAGAACTAAAAACAAGCTCCCCTACGGGGGTAGCCACAAAGAAAAGCTACTCTAGGGGAACAGATGGAGACTCAAATCAAGTAGCAAAATTTGGAGACACATAGGAATGAGTAGATTTGGGATCAAATAATGCACATGTATCAAAAGAACATACAGTGATCATACCTGTAACCATGGCGTTAGATGCCTGAGTATCATATCTAGTCAGGGCATATACGCGTGCCTGACCTCTCCTGGTGTGGCCGCATCTTCTGCCACCCGAACCTCGTTCCTGTGCTCGAGCTGGTTGATCACGATTAGGCTAAACCACTCTATTAGACTACCCTGGTACATGAGTGTCTGGTTGTGGACAGTCCTTAATCTTATGTCCGAATTTGCCACAACAATAACAAGCTCCACTATCTCTACGACACGACCCCTGATGCTTATACCGTATTGTACCACAACTGGGGCATCACTAATATAAGTAGCAAATCTGTACTGCTAAGACTACATCACACCATTATTCCCTGTAACTGGTGTAGAAATGGCTGTTGATAGTCGTCCGGGCATGGTGCCTCAACCTGCGCATGTCGCCGAGAACCTGAAATCTGGAACCCTTATATGAACTCTAACCTCTACTAAAGAATCCTGAGGTCCAAACCTTCTTCCTAGGGTCCTTCACCACCCCTGCTCAAACTCTTTGGTCTCTATCACTTGGGCAACATCCACTACCTCAGCATAAGTGTACCTCCCCATCTATGAAGCCAAAGCATGAAATAGAGGTGCCACCAAACCTCTAATGAACCTCTTGGCCTTCATAATATCATTAGATACCAAGTGCAAAGCATATGGAGACAAATGATTAAAACGAGTATCATACTCCGGCACTGTCATGTCAGCTCTCTGTCAGAGGTACTCGAACTCTATTACTAGCTAGTCCCTCTTATTGCCGAGAGGAACCTATTCATGAATGCACTAATGAACTCCTCTCACATCATCGGTGCTGCCTCCTTAGGCCTCTCAGATAATGTGGTCATATACCAAGACCTCCCCAAATCATATAGTCTACAAGCAACTAACTCTACGTGCCTCATACTAGAACATCTCATCACCTCAAATATGACCTCCATCGAGTCTATAAAATATTGCAGATCCTCGGTAAGCTCTCTTTTAAAGAAAGTAGGTGGCTTAAAGCTAAAGAAGTCCATGACCTAAGTTTCAAGCTTGGTCTCATGCTGGTAATGCTCTGAAGCTGCCTGTGCTATGACAGTATCGGTATGGATCTCCTGTCTCCTCTGATCTGACTCCTGCCCAATCCTTAAGGGAATCTCCCAAGTCCTCTGAACTGAGCTCTGTTGGCCAACTGCACCAACCTCTAACACTCTTAGACTTGCATTCATTGGAGTCCTAGCCCTCCCCTGGTCTAGTATCCTCTCCATCATGGCAATCATAGTTACTGTGTCCCTTGAATGCCAAGTAAGACCTCAGCTAACTTGTCTGAAGTATCGGCAGGTCAGGCAGTCTCCTTACCACCGTCTGCCTACCTCAGCAGTAGTCCTACCACGACCTCTTTCTACCCATGTTTCCACCCCGTCCTCTATCTCGTGCAGACACGAATGGCTGTCTGTCAAATTGTATCTCGGGAAAGGGTGGCCTAACTCATGGTGCCTCGGGAGTCACTGAATTCTCAATATCGAGCTCCTGATTGTGATTTTCATATGAGGGTCCATCTATCAAGAGATTTCAACAACATATGATAGGAGTAAGAACAAAAGTAAGATTGGAATAACAACCGAGTTTAGAGAACAAAACTCTTGTTTGCCCTTCTATAGCATTTCGATTATGATAGTGGCCGGCTCACCACCATAATGGGAACTCTACAGATAAACAATTGCTCCATCGACCACAGAAAATCTAGTGCTCTGACACCAACTTTGTCACGACCCAAAATCGGATACGTGACCGGCGTAAGGGTTAAAATAAATCCCAACCTCGCAAGCCTAACAAAAATACAAATTAAACTAAATAAAAAATCTGATATAAATCAAAATAAAATCCAAACCATACTAACTGAACTATCAACACAAAATAGAAATCTTGTCTATAGTCAAGTGAAGCATACTAAAATCCCCGGAATACAAAGTCTAGGAGAAATTGAATAACTAACTTTAAAAAATAAACTCCAAACAAAACAACTACTAATATGGACTCCTCTCAGATAGTAGGATCTGTTGAACCAACGTACTCAGAATCTAGAAAAAAATATAGGAGTAAGTCTATAGCCCTAGTGAATAATAATTTGCATCTATGAGAACAAAGGACATGCATACAGATATAATATGTAATTTACTGAAAATAGGTTTTTCATAAACATTTTCATAGTTTAGGGAGTTTGTAATCCTGAACATAACATATATTGGGAAACAAAACGACGACACATAGTTAGTCGATAATCAAGGTGGTGACACAAAATCAGCCGGTAATTGGAATGGCAACATATGCTCGGATAACAGATGGCAACATATCAGTTTGCCCAGATAAACAAGATACCAACATATCAGTCTACCTGGATAACAGAACGACAGCATGTCAGCTATGCCAAATAACAGAACGGCAGCATATCAGCCATGCCGATAAACAAAAATGAAAGTCCAGTACCATCACCCTTACTAGACAGGGACTCGTACAGGGTGCAAATCAGTCTAAAATCGACATACAGATAAGAAAAACTAACACCATCACCTGTTACCTGGGGACCATACATGGTGCAAACAGCTAACGTATATTACTGTCAACTATAGTATTCTAAACTCTGAAACTCCTTCAAAATATTCGTTTCCAGAAAATATCATAACAGTTTAACAGAATTTTTTCATTTATTGATTTAAGCTGAATCAAATGTAAATAGCAAATAGGTTTCCAGAACAAATTCAGAAATTACATGCATGTCCTTGTTATAGGATTTAACAGAATTTAAGCAAAGTTTTTTAGAAAATAGATATATAATATAAAACCAGATTTATTTCAAATATGGAAAGTAGAAGGCTCATAATACACATTATTACTTACAGAACGATGAAACCGAGAAATCCAATATCTGACAACATAGGCTTAACTAGAATCGTACGATCAATCTAAAATCATGAAATAATAACATATTTCAATTTTATGCTTCTAATATTCAATTAAAGGAAATTTCTTAATCAATGAACTAAATTAAAATTCTAAGTTTTCGTGCCCGAACCCATACTACGGTCACTAAGGTCCTGAACCGATCAAATAAATCATGAACCAAGTACCAAAGTCATAAACCGATCTCATAAACATCAAAACCAGTCTATTTAATCCAAAACTATAAATTAATGTACTGAACGATCATGAACTGGCCACTAAATGACTGAACTAGCCATAACCAACATTTGGAGGCAGAATCAGCCATGAACCGACCTTTATTTTATCGAC
Organism: Thlaspi arvense; assembly: GCA_911865555.2. Lineage (NCBI taxonomy): Eukaryota > Viridiplantae > Streptophyta > Magnoliopsida > Brassicales > Brassicaceae > Thlaspi > Thlaspi arvense. Next base: position 54,504 of record CAJVSB020000331.1, read on the forward strand.
CGGCCAAATATCATCCTCCACTACCATGAACCGGCTTTGACCGGATTAAAAAGCACTAAATCGGCCCAAAAAGGCATGAACCAGCCTCTTATATGTTGAACCGGCCAATTTGATCCTTATTTTCCATTGAACCAGGCTCAAAACAGTGTTCTTTTTCCTGAAACTGGGCTTAAACTAGTCGGCTCACTATTTGAACTAATTTTCTGTACTTTGAACGAGAAGGAACTGGTAGGAATCTATGTGAACCGGCTAGTTACTGTTTTATTTAATTATTTATATATATATTATATTTTCCAATTCTAGATTTCTATTTTTGGGCTCCTATTCCTGGGCTGCGACTGAATTCAACCCAGCAGGCCAGCCCGCCAAAACCTAGCCCATAACTTGATTCAACCAAATTCTCGAATTGACCGGCAAACCCCCGCGAAACAAAGGCTGGCCCAGTCCAGACCCGCACTAACTCGGGTCCGTTTGTCCCAACCCACCTACCCGTGACTGAATCAACAAGCTGAAAATCATACATGGAAACTTTGTAGAGATCGATTGATGAACTGAGAAACAATTTGAAAGAACGGCGGCCAAACTTGTTGCTTCCTCTTAATGGCGATGAAGATGTACAAGTTTAATCAGTATTGAGAGTTGTTCCCTATAATTTTCTGGAGTTTTACTCAGTCGGTTGAGACAAATGGAAGGGAGAAAAATTCTTGAGATTTCTAAGGAGATTACAAAATTGATTTGGGGTTACTTTGCCTATGCCTCAGTCGATTCTTATTATGGCCAAAATCGAGAAAAAATCTTAACTAATATGCACGAATTTTTTATATCCATGGCCAAAAGATTCTAGATGGGTAAGAAATCCGAAAGTTTTTTATTATTGCAAATTCAGTCCCTTAACTTCTGATTATTTGGATTTAGACCCTAAAAGTTTTTGATTTTGTCAAATAATCCTCTAACTTTTTTTTCATACCAAATTTTTCTGTGTTTTTCAATAGAGTCCCTACATTGTCGAAATATTAGAAATACCCCTAAATTAGGGTTATTACAACATCTACCTTCCTTAATTAGTTTAGATTATGTCTAATATCTTTTAGGCTATGATGTATTACAATAAAAGGCTAGCTTTTATGTTAATATTATTTTTTGCATTTATCAAAATATGATATTTTTAGAATATTTATCAAAATGTAATATGTTTGGAAGTAAATTGATCTTCCAAAAACCTAACTTCCGAAAGGAAGTCAAGTTTCAAAAACCATATGTGTGTGTGTGTATTGGACACTCACATAAATACACACATTTATATATTTTCTTTAAGGGAAGTTGGATTTCTAAAACTTGACATTAGACTAGCCGACTTGCTACTTCTTACAGGAGTAGGTTAGCTTGACCCTCCTCTTTATTCTACGAGAAAATTTGTATTATGCTAAGAGTAAGGCAACCCTACTTGTCACAAGTGAATTTAATAGAGTAAAGCACCTTTTGCCTTCTTTCTTCCTTGTTCATTTCTGAAGTTCTATCAATAAGCATTGAGCCAATACAACTAGGAACTCCTAGCTTGCCTTCCAACCACCTATTAGGACAAGCATGAACATGGGATGCAAAGCAATGCCGGAAAATAAAACTTTAAGCTATTTAACAATATATTAACATCCATTTTAGCACGTACAGTGATTAATATAAATGAAAGTAGAAATATGCATTGTATACTATCTAACTGACATAGGATGAGAGTAATTTTAAAATCATGCTTGCAACATTGAATGGTTCACACGTTAGGAGTCTGAGTGTCCTTCTCTAATTGTGTCCACATGCTAGATGCCTATAAAAAAATATTCTTATAAGAAACACCAAATATTTCTTGAACTTAAGATTGAGGGAGGTGGTCATCCATAGCATTCTAAACAGAGAATCAATGATTATTGGTGCTTCATTTAATGTTGTTTTGTGGTAAATGAATTGTGTGAGAAATGATTGAGGTTATGGAGAGACGACTGATGATGTGGAGTAGCCTCTAGAGTTGTGAAATTGATTGCGAGGTTTGAAGTTGGGGATGGTGGTTAAAGGTCTAGCATGTGGGAGAAATTCTATGTCCACACACTACGTGCCTAAGAAATATTGGTATTTCTTAAACTTCGATCTCACATCTTTGCATGCTTGTTTGCTATTTCCAAATGATGTCTGCTAAGAGGTCTAGCATGTGGAGAAATTCTATATTTACATATTAGATCCCTAAGAAATACTAGCATTTTTTAAACTTTGACCTCAATGTTAGACTTTAGTAAGTTCCAAGGTGCTTCCACAACTATTTGCTCGTTATCATGGGCCAATCAAGATTGTGAAAAAGATAGGGACTATTGCCAACAAACTAGGGTTAGCCAAACCCCACTTACAAAACACATATTATGTGTATTAAGTTTGTGTGTGAGGTAATGGATTACATCCACTGCCTCACATCATAGAGAGAGGATATATATATATATATATATGTATTATTAATATTATTATTCTTAAAGCTTTAGTCATATATCATGTGTATTCTGACTAAATGAGTATTGCCAAACAAAAAACAAGGGAAATGGTAGAAGTTTCTCAGACATAATTAGTGTTATAAATGCAAACTAGCCATTAATGGATTATATTATAACCACACTAACAGGGTTAATGCAAATCCATACAGAATTATAAAATAAATCCAACATTCTCTCACTTGAATTGCATTAACCATATACAAATAGAACCAAGAAAGCCAAACATCAAATGAACCCAAAATTCAATAATAAGACCAATCAAATAGACAATGTAGATATAAATCTGATAGGGATGTGTATCATATATGTCTAATATTTTGTAATGGAATTGAGATGAAATACAATAGATGATATGCTATTATACATATATAAAATAAATTGTCCATTATAAATGTACACTAATGTAATACAACATCAAAACAGACTCCCAAGGAACTAAGACATCAATTTAACAAGACTCGTTTGAACTATATGAGTCTGAAAGATTTTAACACCTAAGCCCTTAGTCAAAGGATCTATTAACATGCGATTAATGGTCACATGCTTGATAAGAGACCAAAACTCAAGAATGTTCTCTATCACAAATGAACTAAACATTAAAATAATTAGTTCATTTAAAACTTCTGATATACTGAGAGAACAAAAGGTAATCATGTTGTCTAATAAATGGTTAATGATCTATAAGTCAAGAAATCAAATTCCTTAACCATATAGCCCAACAAAAGGCCAAACAACACATATTGTATAATTGAGATAATTGTAAGTGTTTTCTCAACACTTTTCAATGAAACAAATATTCCAAACATCATAAAGATGTAATCATATATGAATTTAATGTCATCTAAGCAACTAGTCTAATTAGAATTAGAGAAGCCAATGACATTCAATTGCTTAAACCTAGATTGCTCAATTATCTACCGAGTACACCAATGACACGATTATATATAATTAGAATGAGTGCACACTTGAGCATTACATTAAGCTGTCATAGAAGATGATAAGGGGGTATTTTACGGTATTGAGATTTAAAAGATTATCACCCTTTAAATAGGTGCAACATTAGAGAAACCAAATTGTATGTTGAATCTACTGAGAACCTGTTCAATATAACTTTTCTGAGACAAGCTTAAAAAATACCACATAATCTATCACGGTGAATCAGAATGTCTAAAAATAAAAAAGACATCACCTAGATATTCATTCAAAGTGGCAAGACATCATATATTTTGTCTTATTCAACAAATAAACACAATTTGCTAATAGGTCGAATATCATATAATACGAGGATTATGAAATCACTCTCACTAGTCCTAAGATAAATGCACTTATCCCATTATTATTATTTTTTTTTATCGCCATAATTGGTCCATTTGGAGTTTCACATATGACAATTGCATGGTCAACAAAAAGCTAGCATTAAAATAGTCACAGAAAATATTATGTTGCATTAAACACCAAGTAAGATTTCTCCCAAATCTAACAAGACATGCAATTGCAAATCAAACTATTATTTGTCATAATCCCACCCAAGTGTCCCACACTACAACAAATCAAGAAAACTCTTTATCTTGTCAAACGAGATCAAAAGACTTTAATATTTCATACCAATAGAGTATTCGAATATTAAAAACTATTAACAAGAGTTTAAAAAATTAATATTCAATAACATATTAACCAATGTCACTCAATAGAGTATGAACACCATTAATATGATTTATTTCAATGATTGCCAAAAAAAAGCAAATACTGAATTATAATTGATTATCACTAAACAACTCTATGGTTAGTCCCATATTAGGTGAGTTCACAACCATAAAGAAGTTATCATATTAATAATCACAACCTCGATATTCCATATCCATTTTTCATACTAAAAATACAAATTTATTTTAATGTATTACAAATTGTATATAGTAATGGGACATATTTTGCAAATAAACCAATCAAGGCATTAATGTTGCAACTTAATATAGGCCATATTGATCATAATTGGCAATAACATAAACAATGATCGGAGAATTATTAAAAGGATCACTTACAAGTTACAAGATTCAAAACATTAAATGGTTTACATATACTCAAGATATTACAAGGTCAATTGATAGTAGTATTTTATACACTAAATCTTACTGTAATAAAATAGTTAGGTAACATCCAAATTTGTAAGCAATCATACGATTAGCCAACCAAAAAGAATCATCAATGAACCAACTAAAAG
>CAJVSB020000332.1:0-59217 GCA_911865555.2 Thlaspi arvense
GGTAACAGCAAATAAAAAAATTGAATTTTCATTTATTCTTTTGGAAAAATTAGAACAAGAAAAAAGAGAAGAGAGATGGAGTGTTTGGTTTTCGTTAATTCTTTTGTTATTAAATAGAAAAATATTGAGTCTTTTATATGTTTGATTTATTAAAAAATAATTTTAATTTGTTTCCATTTAATATTACCAAATATAATTATATTTATATGTAAATAATATAAATGAGACTGTCAAAAGAATTTCGCAAGAATAACCAAAAATATTTTTCTTATATTTTGAAAGAACCAAAAATACTTTTTAAATAGTTAATTTTATAAAATAACCAAACAACCCGTTATCTTCAAAAGGGTTAGCAACAGATCTTTTTTTTTTTGGGTTGATTTTTTATTTTTACCCCATTTTTTAACACTGATAATATATTTCAAAATACTTACTAAATTTTAAAACTTTTGTATAGTTTGGAGGTTGAACAATCTTGCCAAAGACGAGACCCGAAGCGACGTTGAAAGGTAGGAAACCAGAGATTAGTGGAGGACCTTATTAATTAATTCCCATAATTAAGAAAAATAATTATTTTCAAACATAAATTAGGAAATAAAATTGAAAAAATCGAGAAATAATAAAAATTTGACATTTAACGTACCAAATACATCTAGTAGCATGTGCATTTTTTAAAATTTTTTATTAAGAAAAAACTTATGCGGAACGCTGCACATATTTTTGTAAATTCGTTTTCATTTTTGGTCCTCAACATTTTTGATAATTATTTTTTTGAAAATATTTTTGCTATGATTCAAGTGGAGGACTGCATCAAGCAGACGTGAACAGTGTACCACGTTTTCAGGAAAAAGATCAAATCTCAGTACACACGATTTTTTGATTACTGCTATTAATTCCTACAGCTTCTTGCTGATATATTCCATTTTTTAAAAATAAAATTATTTTCTTTGGATTTGATACAGTTTTTTATGAAATTATTTTGGAATTTTTTTGAGATTATTAAGTTTTGATATTTATTTCAAAATTTTGAATTTTTAGAATATTAAAATATGCTTTCAACATGATTTATAAATAATGGAATGTTTAGAATATTCATGCTTTTTTATTTTTTAAAAAAAATGAAAACGCAGAAGAAAAGAAAGTAGAATAAAAATCAAAATAAATCGTTAGCTTTTCTTGGTTAACTTGCACCTACTCTTTCAAAAATCAATTACATCGATATATTATTGATTTTGCAAATAAAATCATTTTGCGTTAAAATAACAAAAATGTATGCTGAGTTCCTTAGTTTTATTGTAATAAAAGAAACCATAGGAAATATCTTCTGTAGACGTGGGTGTTGTGGTAATTTTAATCTCCTTTCTAAATATAAATATTATGTGCCACCAGAAGAGTCCAGAAATTTAAAGCAAAAAAAAAAAAAAACGTCCCGATTGACAGCGGCTTCCAATTTTGGCCGACTCAAGTTGTTGAGGCCGCCTCGTACTTGCTGGCGAAAGCACAAAAACGACGCCGTCGCCTGCTGTAAGCTCCAACTAATCGGAAAATGAGCCAAGACAGCTTCCGGTCGCCGACAACTAATGACTGATTTGCTCCGCCAGTGCGGCGGCTACGCTGTCGTCGACGGCAGAGTCGCCACCGAGCTCGAACGCCATGGTGCTGACCTTAATGACCCTCTCTGGAGCGCCAAATGTCTTATTAGTTCGCCTCACCTAGTCAGAAGGGTATCTCAAACCATCTCTCTCTCTTTCTGTTGGATCATTTCTGCGTTCATGACTCTACATCGATTTTACCATTCCTTTTGCTTTTATTTTTCTGGACCCAGATTTTTCTTGTTTGGTTTTGATTGTTTTTTGAAACAACCCATATGAAATTTCAATTGTGCTCTGTTTTCGGGTCTAGATTTGTTTTTCTATCACAACTATTGCTTCATATTTCTGATCATATACTAGGATGCTACCTACCTGCCGCGTTCTTCTTGTTCGTAAGAAAATTCTGGAGATAATATTTTTGTCCTCTCAGGGAGAATTTTTCCTTTTAGATTGGGATCCTTGTAGGGAGACACTGAAGGAGAAAAATTAAAGAAAAAATATATTAAAAATTACAAAGACAGAAATTTAAACATGCAGCTAATCGTCCTAGCTTCCTCGTCCTCGGAGACGAATTTTCCATAATTTCATGTTTCGCCAACTGTTTCCTTAGATTTCTCTATTATCTTTCTCTGTTTTTGTCTTTTTTTGCTCTGGGGGAGTTGGGTTCTCTGTCTCAATTTTTATAACCGAAGTAGTAGCTTTCAGTTTAATTTCCTTCGTGTACATACTTATTCTCGTTTAGGCTCGTAACAGCTAATTGTGGAATGAATTCTGGATAGAGATCAGAAGGAGATGTGCTGATTGTCATATTTATTTGCTCAGTTTTTTCGATTTTTCTTCTGTTTTACTTGTTTTCTTTCTCGGATGCGTTCTTTTAACGAAGTATGGATGATAAAAAGTTTAATTCCTGATAAGCAAATACGAAATCTTTTCGTTTTGGTTCTCGTTATTATTTTTATTATTTATTGTTTTGTTTCTGAAAGCGATGCGGCCGAGGTTATCCTGTCCGGCTCACTGGTTTCTTCCGAAAGCATCCTGCGGGTGAAGACAGATGTCCATTGCATGCGTAAAGATAGACTTACTGCATAAAATCTCGAGATGGGAGGAATAAAATATTAAAAATATATTTTATTTATTTATCTTTTGTTTTTTTGCTAATTGAAACAGCCACAAGTGGGCCTTGGTGGGTTATTCATATGACGTCAGAGAACGGCTTTGTTGGCCTTGGTGGCAAAATTCCATGAACTTTGCCAAAAATAAACTTTGATGGTGGATTGGCACTAAAGGTGGTTGGGACTCTCAATTCGGGCCAGTCCGGTCCATTCGGGTTGGCCTATCTCGAATCAAAAAGATTTCGGTTCGAGACGAAAGTATTTCAGAGTCAGCGTTTAACTGGGCCAGCTCGCTGACACGAATAAGTTTTTTTTTTTAATTTTATTATTAGAGGAAAATAATTTTTTTATTTACACAATTACACTTTGTAATTTTTAAACTTATCTCCAACGGACATATAATAATTAAAAATTAATTATACTAAATAGAGAGAGAATTAAGTTTATATATAATATATATTTAGATGTCCATAACAAAAAAAAAAAAAAAAAAAATTATCATCATATCATAAAATGAAAAACTAAAAAATATAGGTGCCCATAATATTACAAAAAATTAAATTTGCAGTTCACAGAGAAAACTAGGGAGAGAGTTGTGATTGGATAGGATTTTTAAAAAATATTTAGAGTTGATTATAAATTATATTTTTGTTTTATTTTTATTTTTATTTAATTTTTTATAGTTATTTTAAGAGAGCAATTTTATTTCTTAAAGAATTTTTATTCTTTAAAAGTAGTACATCCTTCAAGGCGCACTTAAAAGAAGATTATATTATTGTAAAATATATGTGACACCATGTGATTTTATGATATGAAATAATTGTCGTATAAACAAATTTTAGATTAGTAAATATTTATGCAAGATTATGACAGTCTCTAATTAGTTATATTTTTTGAGGAGTTGGAATAAATTAATCTTTATGTATTTCTTTAAAAATTAAGAAGTACAAAATAAATTCATTATGAACTTTTATTTTAGAAAGATAGTGTCATTTGGTAAACAATTTCATTATCCAGATTATATAATTCAATTAATAAGGTAAAATTTTTTAAAAAAACTATAATTAACAGCTATCAAATATCAATCAACAAACGGATAAAAATTACATATATATTTAATATAGAAAATCACAATAGATAGGACAGATGGATCTCACACATTCTTGATGCCATTATACCAAGGAATGAAAATTTGACCTACATCTAGTGCATGCCCTTAAAATTTACTTGACCAGAATTGAAAATGAATAGTGCAAAATAGGCATGAAAATGGGTTTAAAATTGTTTTGGATAATTTTTAGGTACAAAAATTGGAATGAGTATTGTAATATCTAACCTCATACTCGTGTAACATATTATATATATTAATATATTAAAAAATATATTTAATAATAAAAATTTACCATATTTCTCTTCTTATCACTTAAACCCTAACTTAACTATTTAGATATTCCTACTTTATCTTTTCTCTTTCTTTTTTTTTAACAATTTAATGTGATATTCTTCTTATTACCATTAAAAATTATAACATATAATTTCAATATATGAATGTAAAACAAATTATTGAAATGAAATTTTCTCATAATATATTTCTTTTTATGTTTTCTTTTTAATATTTTTTAAAATTATAGAATAATTTTTTTAAAAAAAAATGTGAACACGATATAATTTTACGTGATAAATATACAGATAAAAATTAAAATTAATGTTCGAATGATTACAAAAACGTATATAAACATGGAAACTAAAGTTAATATTCAAAAGATTACGAAAACATTAATAGAGAAGCTTTTTTGATCGGACATGGAACAAATATAATAATTCTGCTCTATTCCCATTCCTAACGATTAGGGCTGTGAACAAGTTATATTTTAATCCGAATGCGATCCAAATTTTAGGTTGTTTAACGATAAAAATGTTCGATGGATTAAATCCGATTATAAATATCCGTAATCCGAAATAACTAGACCAGATATGGAATAAGCAATCCGATCCATTAAAAATCCGAATATGAATGTTTAAATAATAATTTTTATTTAATTAATAATTATATATATTAATAAATACTTTTATATATAATATGATATATATGACATTATAATTAATAATGCACTAATTTGTATTTGTGAGACATTTTATTTAATAGAATAATGTATATTTTTTCTAAATTATTCTATAATATTCTTCTACTTTCTCTAATTTTAATTTTTCTAGTAGGTATTATATTTAATAATTAATTACATTTGAAATTTTATGAAACATTTGAATAAATTGATAATAAAATTTTTTATATTCTAACTATAATACAAATAAAACTTGATAATTTTATAAAGTATCAGAATTCTATAATCACTTTTGTAATATATTATATAACAAAAACTCTTTTTAATCATTCATAAATAATAATTTATTTTAAAATTTTATTTATATTTTAATAAAACAAAATAATTAAACATAAATCTTATATAAATTTTTATCATTCATAAATAATAATTTATTTGATTTTACGTATTTTTTACTTATTGATTATTTGATTTTAATCATTATTAACAATTATTCAGACTGGATTTTTATTCAAATTTCAGATTTTTATCGGATTCAAATTTAATTATAACAAGTAGAAATCTTATAAGATTTTGAATCGAATTCAAATATATATATATATATATTTTTAATAATTAGATTCAAATACAAATTATACTTATTTAATCTAAATTCGACTCACTTACATACTTACTGATGGTAACGTAGCTCGGCATTGATCTTTCTTGAACGGCGGAAATTTGGAGAGGATTTGTCGTCTGTCATCAAATCAAAACGTCAAATAAATGGAAAAAAATAACTGAATTTTTTGAGTAGTCCAAAATTCTATACGATCGAGTCACTTATCACTCTTCGTGAAATTATTCTATATGTGGTCAAGTCCAGTAATGGAAATAATTATATAAAAAATTAAATTTTTCAGCTGCTTCCTGTCCTGACTTTTAAACATGGAAATATCATAGAATTATATATATATTTTTGTGTAAAAAATATTTTTTCATTTCAAATTTATTTAAATAATATTTAATTTATTTTTTTATAATAAAGATACTCCATCTCATTGACTTAAATTAACTAACAATTTTATTAATTGACATTTACTTATAATTAAATAATATTAATTTAAAATATTAAATTTAATTTTTTATACAAATTATATAAAATATATTATATAAGTATATCTTAAAAAATAAAATAAATTTGTTGTTATATATGATTATATTATTCATTATAATAAAAAATAATGCATGTCACTTTATTTGTTAAAAAAGTTAATTTTTTAAGTTTCTATTTTTTTGATTTTATGTCAATTGATTTAATAAAATATTAAAAATTAGAAAAAAAAATTAACTTATTACGTTACTTGATTATTTAATTTTTTAATAGTTCTCTTTTTTATTGTTAACTTTTAAATTTTTTTGAATTTTTATTTATTTTAATATTAAACTAAGTAACATAAAAATAAAAAACTAGAAGTAACGTTCAATTTTTTTATTATAATGAAAAATATAATTATATATAATAAGAAATTTATTTTATTTTTTTACAAAATATATTTATATAATTATAATAAAAAATTAAATTTAATATTTTAAATTAATATTATCAAATAATAAGTGAGTGTAAGGTCACAAAACTGTTAATCGATTGAGATTAAAGGATAAATATTTTTTATTATAAAAATAAACTTAAATCTGCATCCCGACTTTTCTCGAACAGAGAGGTCGGAGAGCCCGAAAGAGGGGAAATGGGATTAACCAACAATGGCCCCGGAAGAGAATTACGGACAAACACAAGGGTTTTTTAGTCAATTCACGAGCGCTATGGATAACAATCCTTTGAAAGTACGGCCACAGAATAGAAGGACGGCCTCTTTGGCTGCTGATTCCAAATTCCATTCCCTTTGTTGGATTTATTTGAAAGCTGCTGGTGTCTGGTTAAGCGAGCCCCCGAGCTTTTCCCGCTCCGCCTATACACATATATATACAACCCTATGTACGCCTCTCTCTCTCTCTCTCTCTCTCTCTATAAAAAGAAACTTCTCGCTCATCTTTATAATCCTCTGTTACAAACTCGAGAGTGTTTGGATTACATGATAAGTCAAAATAAGATAAATTTATTCTATTTTATCATGCGTTCGAATGACTTGTAACAAATCATGAGAAATGATATATATATCAGAGGGAAAGAGATACATTATCTGGACTGCTGGCTCTGATAAATTTTATCAGCACCTAAAACTTTTGTTTTCAGACAACAATGCCCTTGTACAATGTTGGAATTCCTATCGTTTGTGTTCTCCTCCTTTGCATCGTGAACCAGTCTGCAGAGGAAGGAAGGGTCGTTGACTCCCTCTTTGTTTTGGACAGGAATGCCCCGTTCTCCTCTTCACAACTACAAAACCAGTCTTCCTCCTCCCATCGCTTCGACTCCAGTTGAGTGTTAGGCCATTGTGATTGTGAGCCACCGTCGTCGACGACACAGAGGGAGACGATAGCGTTGTTGTCGACGATGACATAGAGGGAGACGATTTATCCAGTCCGACTCGCAGACGACGTAGAGGGAGATGATAAACCCGTTGCCAACGATGACGTAGAGGGAGACGATAGACTTGCTGTGAGCGACGACAAAGAGGGAGACGATCCGATTTGATACGACTCGCAGATGACGTAGATGACGACAATCCCGAGTGCAGATGACTCACAGATGATCGGTGGGGGTGAGGTGGAGGAGACGATCTGATCTAATTTGGCTGAGTTTGTTTTTTTTTTTTTTTTAAACATAAGGTTTTATAGTAAATTCATAAATTTATCTTACTTTTCAAAAATTTTATCTCATTTAGTATCTGTTAAACCAAACATGTGGTAAAACTATTTAACCTGGATAAATTTATCCAGTCTTATCTTATCACCATATATCCTATCATCCTATTTGAACGCCTCTCATTGATTTCTTTTTTGCATGATCGCCGACCATCCATTCCTCTTCTCTCTTTGAATCTCTCGTTTCGAGCTGATGTTGATTCAATCCAATCAAGGGATTTGTCAACGTTGTCGTCTCAAATTTTGGGTAACTTTCCATCTGTTGCGTAAGCTTTTTGTTTGATTGGTTTAAATTTAATCATGTTAGTTTTTGTTTTTTTGAAATTTGTTGGTGACTCGTCCCGTCGGTCTAGGCCTGGAAAATTTGGAACGGAGTCGCTTTCGTGGAGTTTACTTTCTTAATTTTTTAGTTTTTTGGATTTTCTATTGGCAAAAGAGGAGATGGTCGTGATCAAAAGTTAGGACTTTGAGCCACAATTTTATTTTTTATTTTTCTGTAAAAGCATTTTTTTATTTTAATTGATGGGAAAGTCTTTAGATTTCCTTATTGGTCATTGGGTTCTCAGGCCAATAGTGGACAAAATTGGGATCGGATTTGGGGTTTGGTGTGTTTTGGTCCTCGCTCAATATGCTATTTCCTAGTTTTTTCTTTTTTTCTCGTTTTGCTTTTTTATGTCATTGGGTTTGATCTGCCGAATGTTATTTTGATATTTTCGTTGTGGATTTTACAATGTTTTTTCGACAGTTTCGTTGTGGATTTCACCGGCCGGTTGCAATATTCTGTTTCCTGAAACATCCAACTTTTCCGGTTGATTCGAACTCCGCTGCTATATTGGTGGCAAGAAACTTTCTATTATCATTTTTAATTGAAATCATTTTTTTTTGTTTTTTGTTTTTTGTTTTTTTTTTGCTTTTTTCAATTCTATCACACCATTTTAGAATCCTCAGAGCTTCATCTAAACTGGGTTGACTTTGTTTAATTGAATTGTTTAGATATTTCTTATCAGACAATATAAATCCGTGGAATTTCGTTCTTGGCATCTTGCGATTTGGTTTCTCGGACAGTTGTTTCTTGTTGGAATTGTGGAAAATGGATGTGAAAAACGAGGAAGAGGTTGGATAAGTTCAGAAACCAGAGAATTCTTCTGAAAGTCGAGAGGGGCAGTGACTGGGGTCAGATTCAAAATTGAAGGGGAGGGGTAGTCTTAGTAAAAAACCAAGCAGTCCTGTCAAACGGAAATGCATAGTATAGAGAATATAATGTCTTGTTGGTTAATTCTTCTTTCATGCCTTCTTTTACCCTGCATAAATCTTGCTATAAGCTTCATATATTTTGAATGAAATTGATATTTGTTTCCTTTTGATGCCATTGTATCACGACCCAAAGCCGAATACGTGACCGGCACTAGAATTCTCGACTTTAGTCAGCCTCACCACAACGAACCATGCTGAAAGTCCCACATATCATAGCATATAAATAAACTCATAACATCTTGTCCAAAATATAAAATAGGATCCTATTTGAGTGATATAGGGAGTATTAAAGTATAAATACAGATAAACAAAAGATTTCACCCGTACATCGATCAACTCGCAAAGAACGGCTCTAAATGCGGCTAACCAGAAGATGAACAATCAAGTCGATTTGAAAAGATAATAGAGTGTGAATTGCGAAACTTAGTGAGTAGAGATGATACCTACACTATACATGATGGGATATGTATCACATAATCAAACCAAACCATACATATACATACTCCCTACATGTCAATCAACAAATATATACATATGCATACATAGTTATATCACGAAAACCGATGACGATATACAAATATAGCTCACTAATAGTTTATAAAACATCTAACACATATCCCAAAGCAGTGTACGCCAAAATACAATGTCAAAAGCAATAAGTTTGTCATGTCAAGAAAACATAATATAAAATATATGCATAGGGAGGGTATCATCACTCATAGTATAAGCCGAGTCAAAAAGGAAAGTCCTGAGCCACCTCACTCTACTAAATGATCCGAGTGTGCCTCAGTTGGTGACTCTGCAATCAAACCACACAAACCATCACTATTGACAAAATCAGTATAAGAAACGGGCTCTATAACCTCAAACTGGGCTTAAATCCAAATAGGCCCCCTGGCATGCATCTCGAGGCACGCCGTCCTGTCACCGAGACCTACACGACTTAGTGACATGCAACCATCTAGTTCAACAACTCTCAACAATACTAAACCAGCCTCCACAAACTCTAGTCATAGCGAACCGGCCGCTAAAACCCTCGAACCAACCTAACTCGGCTTAAAACTACTTCAAACTTAACCAGATTGGAAACGAAACCCTCAAAAATGAATCTAGAAGGCCCAAAAACCCTAGGAACCGGCCTGAAAGGACTCAAACTAGCCTTGAACCGACCAAGAACTCAAATCCTTAATCACCGGCAAACAAACTGAGCCCGATTCACCTTGAATCGGACCCCTAAAGATCTCCAAACTACACGATTATCTAGGTCTTAATGTGTTGAACCAACAACTGGTTCAAACTCCCCAAGAACCGACCTAAACATTGGTGAATTGGTCGCCCAAAGGACCACCTATTAAATTGGCCGGTTCACCCTGAACCGGCCACTCAAAATTCTCTGAACCCATCTGGTCTAATAGCCCTCAATCCAACAAACCAGGAACCAGTTTATTTGCTCAGAAAACTGGCCAAAACAGCCTTGAACCGGCCGATCAAACATCCGGTCGACTATGGCCGGTTTACCATCCCAAGACCCTAATTCTATTATTAAATTAATAAATCTTAGAATATCTAATTCCTGCTATTCTAGACGGCCCTTATCCTTGGTTTCATTATCCCTCAGAATAGTATACTCCCATTCCACTGAGTCAATCCAGAGGGGTTGACTTACTCCAACGAACGCAGGGCCGAGTTAACTCTCCGAGTAAACTTGACCCAATTCATGGGCCTAGTTGGCCTGGGCCAGCCCGCAGCCTAGGCTCATGGCCTTTCTCCTAACCAAGTCAGGCCTGGCCCAACCTGGGCCGCCCTAGCCGAGATAGGACCTGAATCCTTCCGGGTCTTGTCTTCTTCACCCGGCAACCCAGGTCTTTAGACCCGGTTGCCTACTGGCCAAACTGACCAGAAAAACCGAACAAAAAACCTAAGAAGGACGGTATACCGCGATGACCGGCCACCCAAAACCACAGCACTAGCCCCGGCGAACCTCGTAGCACCGATTAATCAAAGAAAAGTTGGCCAAAAGCTCCCAAAAGCCCGAAGAAACCTGCCGGCCCTCCGCACTCTTCGTCAGCTGAAAGGCTCAAAATTTCCCCCTCTTCTTCGCTCGAAGACTGCA
Organism: Thlaspi arvense; assembly: GCA_911865555.2. Classification (NCBI taxonomy): domain Eukaryota; kingdom Viridiplantae; phylum Streptophyta; class Magnoliopsida; order Brassicales; family Brassicaceae; genus Thlaspi; species Thlaspi arvense. Next base: position 10,937 of record CAJVSB020000332.1, read on the forward strand.
ATAGATTGAGGGGTTCGGTCAACCCCTCAAATACACACGCAAAGATGCAAAAAGCTTGTTGAAATCATTGCACAAAACGTGAAAATCTAGTGAAGAACATCATCAGAATACAATTCTGTCAAATTTTCTACAAAATTGCACTATAGTCCCTTGACTTGTTTTTCTCACGAAATGGTCCCTAAAATAATTTCAATTCAGCCCCACAAAGTTTTAATTCCTCACTTTGGCCCCTAAACTATATAAATTAACAAATTCGGTTATTACACATTAACATTGGCTGCATTTGAAATTAGGCAAAATTTACTTCCAATCCCCTTTACAACTAGAATTATCTCTGTAGAAAATTGGGATTATTATGCAATCAGCACCCTCTCCAATCTTATTGTGATGTCTGTATGCTCATTTTTAAAAGGGAAAATGCAAAAAAGAGACATGGCCAGATATAAATTATATTAGGAGCTTAACAACTATTATTGCAAATTAGGACCACAGAAATTTGTAATACAGGTCAATACGAATGGTCATGCAATACAAACATATGATTTTTTTTTATTAATTTGTATAATTACTTTCTTTGGATGAAATTGTATATCTTTAATATTCATAGTTTTAATTGTTTTTTATGACAATTTTTATTGAATCTTATGACTTCAAGTTAGTATTTGGACATAATTTGTAATAAAAGTTGTTAAAACCTAATATGTAATTAGTGTCTTGTGGTGGCCTTTTGTTTTAGCAATCTTCCCTTTCTGAAACACCTGATGCGGACAAATTTAGAAGAGGTAAAATTGCAAAATTGGTGGCTAAGTTCATTTTGATATTATTACCAAACAACGAAGATGAAAATTTAAGTGATATCCAACTGTGACTAACACCACTAATTCTTTTTGGTTCAATCATTCAATTTTAAATTAAAAGAATGAGCATTTATGACTATAGAGGTGGTCGTGTGAAGAATGTGAAAGAACAGAGCTTTCTGAGAGAGAATTACATCAGTTGAAAGAAGAAAACATTATGTTCCAAAGGTTATATTTTTGGGTAATTGGTCACTTTACATATTGTCTATATTTCTAAATTTTTTGTTTCTAAAATGGCTTTGTTACTATTCAGGTAGTATACCTCTTACTAAGAAATCCTCAAGAAACCGCATGTTCTTTTATTTATTATATGAAGGAAGAATTTTGAGTATTACCAATATGTTCATTCCTCAGCAAAGTTGGATGAACTGCTGTTTTCTATAATCTCTTGAGATCATCAGGCTTGTGCTTTGCCTGCTGTATTTGAAGACCAAACTTCATGCTAAAGTAATTTTTCCCAATTTGAGACGTAAACTTTGCAGCTCAACTTGAAACTAGAAAGGTCCCTTCCATAAAAAGATGACATTTTGGGCATTTGAAAAGGCATTTTCATTGACAAATACGTCTATCAGAGAATGAACTCCTGCCATTAGGAGGACTAAACAACGTGTAAGGCCTAGTGGGTCTTTGTGCACTGTATATTATCTTCACCTTAACTTAATATAGAGGGTATTTCTGTATGAGTTCTATATCTTGCTTCTATGCAGGATATAAATGCACTCAGCCTTTAAAATTTTTAGTTCCCAGTTTGTGGTTATTAAGGAAATCAGCTCGTACTTTTTAAGAGAATACAGAGTAAGTTTGGTTTTTCATCATGTAAATAATAGCGATAGCCGCAAGCATAAAAATTTTTACTATTAAAGAATTTTTTCTTTTCACATTTTTTATGATGTAGGAAGGTAGATGCTATATAATTAGGTAATCATATTAGAACATGGTAATCAATATAAAATGGTGAGCAATGGTTTCTATGGTTAAGGTTTATTACTTTCTTGTAATTTTCCTTAGTCATGTTTGGTATTAGTTTGTCTTGGCAAGCAAATGTGTGTAAATGTTGGAAATCTTGAAGAAACGTGTTCTTCTCTAGCATTTATAATTGTTTTAATTCCTCTTTGTTTGCATTCATTTATCTTTTATTTATTTATTTTTGTGGTTTGGGGATCCTTTTCCATCATTCTTACAACATTCCAGAGAGGAATAATCTTTTTGTGGCCTCTAGGTATAACATTTTTAGTGACAGATTTATTATGGTATCTGCAATTTAGCATTTCACAGCAGTAGATGGTTTGCCCTTGGCTCTGGAGCAGTTGGGCCGATGAGATGGAAACTGACATAATGTATGGCGTGAATAGGGGAATTGGTGTTTAGTGGTTAGGTAGCTGAACTGCTGAAGGATCAGCAAAAGTGAAAAACTGGTAGCAACATTTTGTCATTGCATGACTTAAAAGTGCAATGGGAGGAGCTAGGGTTATTCAGTTAGTGTGGTAAATTTAATGTTTGTGAGAATTCTTTTACAGCACCAAGTTATATTGCTATTCCATTTGTGTACATATGATTCAGCAAGCACATCTATTGGTATTTAAAAAAAGTAAAAAAAATCCATTGGTGTAGAAAGCTAGTAACAATATTCTTTTTTTTTTTCTTTTTGTTGTTTTACAATTCCTTACTACATTTTTTCTATATAGTGAAACTGCTGGACTGGGAAGAGGGTGGCATGATGACAACTGCTAAAACTGCTGCTTTGCGGGCATCATTTAGGCAAGAAGTTGCCGTGTGGCAAAAGCTTGACCATAGGATATGATACTTAATGATATGATTACTTTAATCATGTGAGGTTTATTAGAAGTTTTGTATTTACTTCATTGTAGGTTATTATCGCTTCAATGGGGAATTCCTTCAAAAAATAGTACTGATACTACTACTCTGCCATCGAGTACATGTTGCATAGTTGTGGAATATCTCTTAGGGGACATTAAAGAAGTTTCTTTATGCAAATTGGAAGAAGAAACTTGCCTTCAAAGTAGTGATTCTGCTTGCTTTGGGCCTCCCTAGAGGGTGAGTTTACCTTTAGCTTTGTCCTATTGTAGTCTGCATAAGTATGAATCACTCTAACAAAGATTATTTTCTTTTGCATGGCTTGACATAGATTGAGCCATCTGCATTCATAGAAGATTGTATATCATGATGTCAAAGCTGAAAATTTGTTGCTAGATGTTAATAAAAACTTGAAAATAGCTGATTTTGATGTTGCTTGTGTAGAAGCTCAAAATCCTCAAGATATGACCGGTGAAATTGGAACCTTAGGTACATGGCACCAGAGGTACATATATCTTTTAAAATGCGTTTTTATTGGGTGAAAACACTAATATTTGGTAAGTTAGTAAAGAAAACGTCATTCATAATTTTTTCTTGTAACAATAATTTGGAAAATTAACCAATTGCATATGATAGAGTATCATCTTTTCAATGGTAGCAAGTTATATAAAATATTTTTCCTTTAATTTTTAATACAAGTTAAGATTAGTCTGTTTGTAATATTTTAAATTTTCTTGTTGTTTGCCATATAAGAATGAAAAAATTCACAGGTCTCATTTTTGTGAGTTCTCGATGGGAAGTCTTAAAATAGCAAGTGCGATGTCTACAGCTTTGGCATTTGTCTATGGAGAATTTATTGTTGTGATCTTCCCTACATGAATCTTGGCTTTACTGAAGTTTCTTTTGCTATTGTTTGTCAAGTAAGCTTAATTTTCTGTATTTACATAGAATTATGTAATACATATACGCATATTGACACTCATGATTGGTGTATATTTTCAGAATTTGAGGCCAAAAATACCCAGATGATATCCGCGTTCTCTAGCTAACATTATGAAAAAATGTTGGGATGCAAATCTAGAAAAACGGCCAGAAATGAATGTGGTGGTGAAGCTAATAGAAGCTATTGCCACAAGCAAAGGAGCAGGGATGACATCAGAAGGGCAAGGTGCTGGTTGTTTATGCTTTGCTCCGACTCGAGGCCCTTGAGTATTCTATTCATATGAATGTTTTCTTGGAGTTATGTTTTAAATGTTGGTAAAGAAAACAAAATCATATTTTAGTTGCACGAGAATTAAAATAATGCATGAAAGTTTCATTTTTCAAAAAAGCAAATGTAACGTTCAATTGATTTCGAGGATTATTCTTGATTCCAAAGTATGCTATATATACAACTTCTTGAGACTATCTTCAAAATTATATGAAAATTTATCCTTAAAAGTGGCATTATACTGTCATATATTGTATTATTTTTTGTATGGTTTTAAATTTTTGTTATATTAGTAATAGAAATAAAGAAAGAGACCTCAAATGTTACCTTTGTACAGTCCACTAAAACAAAGAATAGTTGTTTGATCATGGTAAATTATCTAGAGTTTTCTTTTATAAAATATCTAGATATTTTTTTAAATATAAATAAATGTCTTTAAAATATAAAAGATACTCAATACACTCTACAATATTCTAAGAAATTTGTAGAGATTTTAGAAGTTTTGTAACTATTAAGTGGAAAGAGTTAATCCAAAATGATACGGATACACACTCTACAATATTCTAGGTAAGTTGTAGAAATTTAAGAATTCTTGTAACTATCAAGTGGAAAGAGTTACTCTATAGTGATATTGCCACATGTTGCTTTCATAAATTATATGGCACAATAAGAGAATTCAAATGTGTTTGGTGTTAAACATAAAAATTTTTAAATTAAATAAAAGTGATTATGACAATCAAATTAGAATATATAAAAATAACAAATAAAACAAAATGGCATTAGTCTTATTCCTAGGCTACAAAGTGGAATTTCTTTCTTAATTTTTTTATTGTATTGATTTGATAATTTCTTAAATTTTTAGCCTAACAATGATTAAGTTCAAGAAATTGTTGCAGTACCATTTTTTAAATAAAATCTTATTGCATTATTTAATTTTCAATTAATTCCAAAATCATCGTTATTAATGTAAAGAAAGACAAAGTTCCAGTTAATACCTTATTGTACATTCCCCACCCCCAACAAAATAAATTTCAGTTCTATTTTTGGAAAATAAATAAATCCCTTTTTAGTTTGTCCCCATTAAATCAAATAAGCAAAATCTATTAACTGTATATATATATATATATATATATATAGAGAGAGAGAGAGAGAGAGAGAGAGAGAGGGCTAATATGTCATGTGTGTGTATATTTGCTTTCTGGTTGAATTGATATATTATCGTTTGATATATTTTAATATAAAATTTTATTTGAATCATTAATCTTGAAATAAATAATATAAATTTTGTACACTTTTTTAAATTAATTTTTTAAAATAATTTGAACAATATATATATATATGTGTGTGTGTATGTGTGTGTGTGTGTGTGTGTATATATATATATATATATATATAAAGTCTGATTTACTTTTAGTTCCCAACTCCCAAATTCCCAAATTCCAGAAAGTCATATGTCTCTAAGAGGAAGGATGTGCTTTTCTTTCATGTTGTTCTTCTGTCTAAATTAGAATACGAAATTAAAACCATCATTTTATGGATAGGGTTGCATCTTATTTAAACCAATCTTATGCTTGTCAATTGCCCCTTGATTAGATGCATGTTGGATAAGACTTAGGTGAGTATCTTTGGCTGAATGCACAAGAGAGTAAGGTGATGTATGGTATAATGAAATTTTTTGAAGAAATGAAAATGAGAATGTCAAAAAAGTATGTTTGGTAAGCACTTTGAAATAGGAATCCTCATTCTCTCCATCAAATGAAGGAATTCGGATTCCTTCACTAAAGTGATGGAATCCAAATTCCATCTCCTGATAGAATCTTTATTTATGTATTAATTACTATATTATCCTTTACTTTTTAAGTAAATGCCGAAAATATCCTATAGATATAAAAAATTATAAGTATTTATAATATTATGTATTAATATATTATATTACACTATAATAAATTATATAAAATGATTATGTATTATATATATATAATATAATATATTAAATTATATAATATGATATATTATATCATTTATTATATTTATAATATATATAACTTATTATATATATAAATACAAACACACACATATATATATGAATTTAATATTTTAATGTTAAAATAAAAAAATTAATTTTTAAAATTTTTTAATACATTTAAAATATATTAAAAGTTATTTTTTAAAATTTTAAATCTTTATAACAAAAGATATTTTTGTCTTTGAACATTGTTTTTGTTTACTTTCCTATTTCTATTTCGACATATCAAACATAACAATAGAATGAGAATCCTCATTTCATCACTGTCCATCAAACATATTTATAAGAATTCTGATTCCATTCCATTCACATTCCTATTCTCATTCTTATTCCATCAAAAATTATTTCACTGTACCATACGCCACCTAAACCCTTTTAAGATTTAGGCCATGGTGGAGCACGTATCCAAAATGCCTCCTTAGTGGAGTCATATGTGAGCCTAACGTTTAATCAAAATAATATAACATTGGTAATATTTATTTATAGATTATAAGTTTGATTTTTGACTTTTTCCTTTTTCCGTGTTAGATTTCAGTCTCTAATATAACAAAAATAGATAAATAAAATGTCTCTATATATTGTTTTTTCCTTTTGCTTTCCTTTTTCTCCTTGTCTCTCTATTACACGTTTGTATGGACTCATCAATTAATGTAAGTAGACTCATACTTGGACCATATGATACCTAGAATTGACTGTTTGTATGGACTCATCAATTAATGTAAGTAGACTCATACTTGGACCATATGATACCTAGAATTGACTGTTTGTATGGACTCATCAATTAATGTAAGTAGACTCATACTTGGACCATATGATACCTAGAATTGACTATTCTCCTACTCTCTCGCTTCCCATCTACCCTTTCACCCGTGGATAGAATTTAACCAAGGGCTTCTCTATCCATTCTTTTGTTATAACTCATATGACCATATCTACTCTTCCTTTTTCCAGTTAAATCAAGTGTCCTTCTCAACATCCAATTAATAGTCTAATCCTTTTTAAGAAACCAAACAAGCCTTATATCAACAAGGATTTCATAGATTAAATAGTTGAAAGTAAAAGTGCACACCCAACAGATAAGATGAATGTTGATGGAACTAACACACGCTAATTACGAACAGTGCACGTTTTCCTTTTTTTGGATTGGATGAATCGGTCGATATCTTTCGGTCCCTACTAAATATATAATAAAATATACTTTATTTTACATATTTTTAACTTTTTTTGTGTGCTATCTATTTTTATTACATCATGGTTGAGTATTTGAGTTATGGGCTGAAATTAGCAAGCAACGTGATTATCAATTTATTTAATGTTGAGTTGAAGCAACAACAGTAGAAAAATATATTTTTTCTTAATTTTGATTGGTTAAATATAATTTTTTTAAAAAAAATATTCTCCACATCAAATATAGGGTTGTTGGCCGCCTCTTTTGCATATTCAACGAATCCTTTCTTTTTGAAGCAAGATCCCTATTCAATTTAATTGTAACCCACCTTCAAATATTAGGGTTGTAATTTTGCTAACCGGTAATTAAATATCAAATGAAAACTTGAAGTCACAATTTTTTGAGTGGCAAAATTACGATAAAACCCGCTTTACCTTCTTTCCAATAAAATATTCATGATAATTGTTGATAAAATCTGAACTTAGTAAAATAAATTAATAATTTAAAAGTATGAATTGTATGTTCTTACGCATTCTTATTGACTGGGTTTTTGTTATAATTAATAATTTTTCTTTATTTTCAATATAAAATAAGAGAACTTTTACAGCATTTTTATCGAAACACACCGCAAGGAATATGAGTTTTTGTTGGGTAGAATAGAAAATTGGAGCCAAAAGGTGGCCATAGTGATGGACAAATAACATCCATGACTTATCTGGCACTAATTGAATTGAAGTTCTGCCGCACCCAACACATTGTTGGAATGCAACTTTGCCCTAACAGGAATTTATGGGTGGGTTCTTCAATTATTGGGACTTAACAAAGGTCACTTTAGTGGTACTAGATTAAAACTTATTACAATTCAATCATGGAACCTTATATATATATATATATATATATATATAAGAAATTAGGGCTATATTTGATAAAATGGAAAATTTAGTTTAAAAAATTTTCTATATTAAATTTTTAACACTAAAATAGTGAAGTGTTAAATATTTAAAATCAAACACTTGAAGTATATATATAAACTAACAATAGATACAAAAATTACTTATTTTAAATTATAATTAATATTCAATAATAAGTAAAATCTATATAATATCTAAAATATTTAGAATAAAAAATATTTCTATCTCTCCAAATTTACTTAAATGATTCTCAGTCTTATTTTTCTCACAAAAAAACTCTCATATCATTTGATAAAGCTGACAGCTATTAAATAAAATTAATTTAAAATATCAAAATTAATATTTTTTGCTTTATATATATTATAAAAATATATCATATAAACATATTTTATACAAATAAAATAAAGTTCTTATCATAAAAAATTAAATTATTCAAGTTGATTCTTCATTAGAAAAGTAAAATTTTTAAAATTTCAATTCTTAAATTACTTGATATAATACAAATCATTTTAAAAAATTAAAAATAAAAATCTTAACTTATTAAGATTCTAATTTTACCATCTTGTTAAAAATTTTTAAAAAATTAAAAATAGTAAAATTAGATTGTTAAAAGTTAGATCTTTTGAATTTTTCTTAGATTTTTAATATAAGATACATCACCTAGGTAGGTGAAATTGGATTATCCTTATATCTTCTTTAATAGAACCTTAAATTTTTTTTATTTTTAAGTTTTAAATGAATTTTTTAGAAATACCAAACAAAAAAATCTGAAAATTTTTTAATAAAATAGTAAAATCAAACTCTTAATAATTTATTTTTTTATTTTCATATTAAATCAAGTAACCTAAAAATTGAAAAATTAAAAATTAAAAAAATTAATGATTAAAGCAAAACTTCTTAGTTTTTTTTTTACTATAATGAACAATTTAATTCTATATGAATTAGAAATTTATTTTATTTTTATAAAATATGTTTATATATATAACAAAAAATTAATTTTGTTTTTTAAATTTATATTATCTAATGACAAGTGGATAGAAATTGTTCGTCAACTTAAATCAAATGAGAGAATTTTTTTGAGGATAAAAATAAAGTTGAGTATCTTTTTTTTTTTTTTTGGTCACACATGGGGGCCAAGCCCCATAGAGAGAAAAAAACAAGCTGGTTAGTACATCCCCGAGAGTACGGATTCCTAATATATCTGTGTGAAGGATATCCTTCAACTGATTAGGGGAGAAAACATGATCTTTTAGACCAATGCCTTGGGAGAGACTCGATTTTGCCTACTTATCGGCACAAACATTTGCTTCCCTAGAAATCCACCTAGTCTCAACTTGCCAACTCTAATTAAGGAGGAACTTGATTCTGGTTGTGATAGGAGCACAATTATGGTTCCCTAGGAACTTGCCCTCAATTATGTCACAAATACACTTGGAATCTGACTTAAGCTAAATCTTCCTAAACCCCAAGTCCTAGCCCATCTTTAAGTCTTTCCAAACTCTTCATGCTTCAACAATAGAGGCGTTTGTATAACTAACGAATTTGGATAAACCTCTAATCCAAAGAACACCTTGATTTTGATAATACCTCCACAACCTACTATACTTTTCATTCGACTGGCTGCGTCATTAGTATTGAGCTTTACCCATCCCATAGGGAGAGGGGTCTAGCTAAGAGGGCCGTAGCTATTCATGTCTATAGCTCTGATCTAACTAGAGTCTACCCGTTGAATGTCGTTTAAGTAAATTTAAAGGAAGGGGGATATTTTTTTAACCAAATATTTAATTTATAATTTTCTAAAATATATGCAATTTTAAATGCTAAAGTTATTATTGGATAATCTCAAACTCTAATAAATGTAAGTAACACTTGTTATACAACTTTTATGTTGTAAAAATGCCACTACTATCTGATTATCGAATGAAAATTTAGGTACATGGATTAATCCCATGTCACCTATTAACATTGTAAAGTGATCAAATGTTTTTCAAGTGCCAAGGGGATGATTAATTTCACCTCCAATTAATTCACATACTTACAAATTGTACATGAAATGTTAAAAGCAGCGGGCCCCTCAACATTAAGGCCTTCCTTATCCTTAGAAATTATTTTCTTCCATGTGTTTGTGCTGTTTTGAAAAAAGACAAAATAATATGCAAGAGATGATTATATGTACAATTTCAACATGCATACAGTATCAACCAAATATCATCCCCGTAAGTGATAATTTTTTCACAAATTTGAAGTTAGGTGTGAAAATAATAAATTTAATCTGTGTAAAGAGTTTAGAAGTAATGAAATTAAAAAAGCGTTTGTAGAAAGAGGAGATTGAAATGAATTAGGAAAAGAGATATTTTGTAAAAGGGTTTGACAAGTGGCAAAATTAAAAATGAGAGGTGTGTTAGCCTTAACTCTATTCACTTTGTCCTTCATTGCTATTGGCCGAATGTGATGTGTGTTGTGCTATCAACACGCGGAGAAAAGTTTCAAAAAGTAGCATGATTGGAACAGTGATTTGTGAGAGTAGCACTGCCCTTGACTAACGCTATCCAATAGTATTCGGTGTATCAATAGGATAATATTTTGTTTCTATTTACATAATATAAGATTTTAGGGAGTTGGGTTTATATGTCAAAACACAATCTACAATTTCCCACGTTATTTTGTCACTATTCCCCAGTCTTTCCATTGCTAAATTTAGCAATGAAATTTCTTTTGTCAATAATTAGTTGCAAAATTTCATTAGTTTTAGCAAAACAACTTTTTTTATCATATAAAGTAGCTAATCCATCAGTAAGTTTGGCAATAAAATACTTTCGTTGCAACACCATCGGTAAGAACAATGGACAAATTCCGAAGGATTTTTTCCATTACTAATCCTAAGCTATTCCACTACAAATTTTTAGCTAGGATAAATTTTTGTCACTAATCTGTTGGCAAGAAAGATTGATCTGGCAAAGGAAATCCTTGTTAGAAATATGTTGCTAATTTTATCATTTACAATAATTAATTAGCTAGGAAAATAGTCTTTCACTAATTTGTCATTATCTGCTTCGCTGACTCAATCAAACTTTGGGATGGAATGTTTCCATTGTTAAGCTATCACAAATTCATATCTTAGCGACCAAAAATGCTATCACTAATCTATCGGTAAGTTCTATCCAATTAGTGACAAAAAATATTCGTCACTAATTTCTATCACTAATTTCATTTTTTCTTACTGTGATTATGCTATGTGCTTGTGTATCCCTGCTAAGATATATGTATTGTATTTTATACCAGGTGGATTGAGTTTGGGTATATTCAAATTTAAGGGAAGACTTTATCGAAATTCTCAGAAAATATAGACTTAACTTTTTTGAAAGTAATTTTGTGTGGCTTGCTAGGATTAACTAGTTGCCACCCCGAATTTAGTTCATGACAATTTGTCACTAATCAATGACAAATTATCAATGAAAAATTTGTTAGTCACAAAATTAGCTATTGATTAGTGACTGAAACTTGTCTGTCATTATATTTGTGATGGATTACCGACAGATAGACAATCCATTACTAAATTAGTAATGGATTGCCAATAGATAAACAATCTATCATTAAATTAGCAATGACTAATGCTACCATCAATTGAATAGGACAAGAATCATGGATGTATTAGTTATAAACTCAAGGGTACAGTTGAATGCTTTTCAAAAATTCATCACCAGCAACTCCTATAGATGAAAATGATTGTTTTCTTGATTGATAAGTTTGTGGAGGAAGCTTTCCCAAAGCTTATACTACTTGAATCATTAGACCCAGGGAGTATGAGAGAGATGAGTAGTTAAAGAAGAGGGTGCTCTTTTAGGTTAACCCCAAAAAGTGGTATATTAGGTTGTTAAAAAACAAGTTTTTAACTACTTTTGATTAGATTCTCATTACAAGAAAATAGGTCATTTCCAACAGACGGTTTCCGTCGAAAAAACAACAATATTTTGTTGAAAAAGTCCATTTTTGACATAATTTTTGACAAGAAAGGTACCATCGGAAAAAAGTTGTCGAAAACAATTTCCAACAAAAAATTCACTATGATGGAAATTTTTGTTGAAAATTTTCTGACAGAGTGAATTTTCCATAAGAAATTTTCCAAGAAATTCCAGAGGCATATTTGGCAACTTTTCTAGCGATGTTTCCTATGGTATTTTTTTTTTTATATTTTACATCATTTTATGGTTATTTTAAATTTTAAATTTTAATATTTTTATTATTTATATTTTATATTTAATAATAAATTATTTTTTAACAATATTTCTAATGAGTTTCTGACAACATCTCCGATGACCTTTCCAACAATATTTTTAATTTATTTTTATTTAACATTTTATATTTATATTTTTCAATTTTTTGGTAGCATCTCGGCAACTTTTTTGACGGCCTCTTTGTATCTTTGTTTCTAAGAAAAAGAAAATAATATAAATTCTTTAAAACAAAACCAAACAATATTACTTGAAGTTGGGACTGTTGCGGGACTCAAGGCTCCCGGAGCACCAATGAGAACTATCTTCCTTCAGGCGACGAGGGAGCTCAAGGAGATCTGTTGGAGCCTGGCTTGGTCATCCTAGCAGGTCATGGCATTGCAAGTGGTGATCTTTGGGGCAAAGTAAAATAATTGGGGAGAGACACGCAGAGAGAGAGAGAGAGAGAGATAGCGAGATAGGGAGAGGGAGGAAAGAGGAGTCATTGGCTTTTAAAAGAACTTTTTTGGAAAGTTATCAGAAAGGAGTTACTAATTCCAAAAAGTTGGTAAAAATGAATGTTTGATGGATTTTTTGAATTTTTGATGAAAATTTCCATTGAAAAAGAGTTATAAATCTCAACAAGTTCGCATATTTGGTAGAGTGTGTAGAATTTTTGACATATTTTTTGAATTTTCGACGAAAATTCTGTCAAAATATTTCCAATAGAGTATTATGTTAGAAATTTTGTCGAAAATTTTTTTACAGAATATTCTATCAAAACTTCAAAAATGCCATTAGAAATTTTTTGATGGAAATTTGTGTCAAAAATGTTGGCAAAAAATTTTCAACAAAAATTTCCGTTGGAAATTCTATCGAAAATGCCAGGGATCGAAATTTCTGTTAGAAATTTTGTCAGAAATGTCGATAGAAATTTTTTGACAAAAATTTTCATTGGAAATTATCCATCAAAAATATTAAAATAATTTTAAAAATAGTTTTCTGACGATTGTTCTTCCGTCAGAAAATATTTATGTATTTATTATTTTTTATAAATTTTTTGACAGATTTTTTGCAATTTTGTTGGAAATTTCTTCGAAAATTTTTTTGACAAATTTTTCTGTCGAAAATTTGGTTAGAAATTTGATTGACGTCTATCAGTAATTTTCTATCTAAAATTTGACATTTTCTTGTAGTGTCTTATATTGCCCTTTACCATATCTCATGTGGTGTTCTTTGGGGTTGATTCACAACTCTGATTACCATTCTTGTTATTTTTGACCTATCCGTTTGATTCTTTATAAAGCAATGTAAGCATGACTCTTGATAGAGTGATTCTTTATAATGAATTCTTATTGTTGCTTCTGTTCCTTGGGAAAGGGACTACAAACGACCATCTAAATATCATAATTGGCAATTTGAATATTATTGGAAATTAAACAAGCAGCTTAGCAACCTTTTATTGAGACATCACATGAGAAGGACAAGCTTATTTTATTTAATAATAGGGTGTAGGGGTTGCTAGCTTGTCCAGATCAGCCTAGGATTCAAAACTACTTAGCTTTGCTTGACAAACTCGACAACGAAGGTATCACCATACGTGCATGCTTTGGAAAATGGCTGATTGTATCATTGAAAATGTGGACATCAACAAAATCCGACCCTTGGTGGAGAGCAAACTTGTAAACTTTGTCCTCCACCTCAATTATCTGGAAGACTCCTTTCTCTGTTGCAATGTATACACAAGATGACAATTCATTGTAGCTCCATGTAAAGCAATCAGAAGTTGGGCTGATGGCAAATTTGATATAGAGATGAGTGGAAACGGTAACCACGTCCCCTATCGTGCTAGCTAGGGTGAACCCCAGAGGGAACTTGAACACCGGATCTTGGACAACATAGAGCTGGTTGGAGCTTGTGCAAGCCATTGTCAAGTTACCTCGAGGGTAGGCGTTGACATAATAGGTCTGGTTCGTGAGAACCTTATTGCCGGCTATGTCATACACCGGCTCCAATGCCCTTATGTTATCCTTCCCCGTAATCGCGAAGAGTGGTTTTGCAGTGATGGCAGAGAAAGGGAAGCAAAGGGCAATACCACAGCTAGTGCAGTAGTCTTCATTTTCATTATGAAAATTTTCTCGCTGGTTAAATGCTTTCCACACTAATATGATGGTAGAAAAGCTTTCTCATTATTTATAGATTCATCTCTGCATGATGTGGGCCAAGAGGGTGGTCGTCGTATGTCATTGATTTGCTATTATTATTATTATTATTATTATTATTATTATTATTATTATTATTATTATTATTATGTTGCATGTTTTATTGTTTTATATTTAGAATTGATAATTTTTTACTACAATGATTGCAATTCTGTCTTTTCTACAACGCTTTATTGTTTTTTTATTTCAATTTTAATTTTTTTTTTATCAAGGCATATTGACTGCAATGAACACTACAAAACAATTGCCAACCATACGTGTAAGAAAGCAACCTTAAATGTTATTCACATGGGCAGAGAATGATTGATTACACATCCAATTAATTCACATACTTACCAAAATCTACATGAAATGTTGAAAGTAGCGGGCCCCTCAACATTAAGGCCTTCCTAAGAATTAAAATTGTTTTCTTTAATATGTTTTTGGTGCTCCGAAGGGGGGAAAAAGAAATAGATAAGATATGATAACATGTACAACATACTTAAGAGTAACCAAATATCATCCCAATAAGTTATAGTTTATTTTAAAAAAATTGAAATTGGGTGTGAAGAAAATAAATTTATACTGTGTAAAGGGATTAAAAGTAATGAAATTAAAAATGGTTTTGGAGTAAGAAGAGATTAAAATGAATTAGGAAAAATAAATGGTGTAAAGCGTTTGGCAAGTGATAAAACTAGAAGTGTGTTTGGAAAAGAAAGTTCACAAATTGAATTTCATGAAACTTACATCTTGGGATAAATCTCAAGAAACTCATATTTTGGGTTTAAAAAACCTAAAAACAGAGTACAATCCCTTGTCTAAATCAGGATTTGGAAATTTTGAATTTTTTGATTCCCAAATTAAAAAATATATGAACCAGATTTAGAGAATTTCTTAAATCTAAGATTAATCAAGGCCATATAATTTTATGAAAGTATTTTGGGTAAAGAACTTTAAAATGAAAATTAATTTATATTAGCTTGACTTTAATAAAGTTAACATATTTCTAGTTTGCGTTATACTAACTTGTACAACTTAAAGGAATACTTCTGTCATTGTTGTTTTTGTTGTTGTTATGATGATCATGATGATGATAAAGTTTGTTTATCCTTTTCACTGCATGGTAAAAATAATGATTTGCATATGATATTATGTGGGATGATCATATGCCTACGAGATTTTCCTTTTTTGTTTCTTTTTTTAACAGCAATCCATTTATCTATAGCACAAAGCTATAAGAGCAGAATCATTATATACCTAAGACAAAACACCCAAATCCGCTGAAAAAGAATACCTAAAAAGAAGAAGAAGAAGAACCAAAAGATCACATCCAAAATAAAAGAAGTTATTGAAAGAATAATTAGTATATTCTAACCATTAGATAAAATATATTAATTATATTGATATTATAACATTGTAAAAGTTTTATCAATATTGTAAAGTTTATCTGCAATGGATAGTTTTAACAATTTTGTAAAGTTTATCAAAAATTGAATTTTTGATTCTACACAAATTGGCCTATCCTGTAAATAATTTTTGAAAAACCAATTTTAATAAAAATTTAGTAATATTAATACAAAATAGCCCAAAGCTATTGCAATTATTTTTCTTTTGGGTAAAATACGCTTTGACCCTCTAAGTATTAATGATAACACTTATCCTTCTAAAATATTACATATATCACAATTTTCCCTTCAAGTTTGTAATCAAAATTAAAATGAATTAATGAAATTAATACACTTACTTATATTATCATAATACCCTTTATGCTAATTTAAGATTAATTTCATTAAATATAAAGAAAGATGTTTGCAATATAAGTTTAATTTTATGAGGGAAGTCATTCTTCCTTTTATTATTATTATAATGAAAGCTATTCTTTTTTAAATTAGTCCAAGGATAACATTTTAATTAATTATAATTTTTTGTATTATTTTACAATGGTTTATTTAATTTGAATATTGTGATGGATAGTATAAGTTAAAGAATTAATTTTATGAAAGCTGTTGTTCTTCTTTTATTATAATGGATGCTATTATTTTGTATATTAATTAAGGGATAAATTTTTAATTGGTTATATTTTTTTTAATTACAATAAAGGAAGGCAAACCAATCCTTTCACATTCAAGTCTTGACAGGCTATAGGAAACTCAAGATAAAACCAAACCAAGGAATATTTAAAAAAAGTATCTCACATACTCGGGAGTATAAGCAATAAATTCTATAACTCAAATCATACATGAGATAATACAAAGTAACAATCATCATAAGCACCATTGCAAACAAAGAAATGATTTTTTAACAAAAAAATGAAAGAAAATGATGTGGGCCTCTTTGGATTAACATTCCAATAGCTAACAAAATATTACCCAAGTTGAGCTTTACTTTTGACATGTACAGGAGCATGAGCAATATCTTAAATAAGCACAAAAATTTTAGCAATAGATAAACAATCCAATAGAAACTTGAGCACAAAAACATTCCAATAGCAAACACATGTAAAAGCTTGAACAAAATATGCTAGCAAACACCCAAACAACATAATGTTCTTTTGCCAAAAACTATTATATTAACAACCAGCTGATCCAATGCAAAAACTCTTCTGCATGTATGGCTAAACAAATAACTACGAGTTGAAATTTACAAAGTATAACAATTCCTTTCCAGTGGCATGTTCTATCTACCATATTAATACCAGCAAACATTCATTTATATATATTTGCAATGAACAATCAACTTTAAAAAAAATGGAAGGCATTAATTGAGTATATAAGCAACAAAAAACTACCAATACAACAAAAATTCATTACTTTAAATATCTAAATAATTTGTTAACAGTAGTCTAAATTTGAAGTATTCAAGACCATTTCAACTATTGAATCAAGGAAGACAAATCAATCTTTTCACTTTCAAGTCTTGATAGGCGGCCAGAAGCTCAAGACAAAACCAAACCAAGGAATATTTAAAGTAAGTATTTCACACATTTGAGAGCATAAGCAACAAATTATGTAAACCAAAATCACACATGCAATTGTATAAAGTAACAATCATCATAAGCACCATGACAAACAAAGAAATGATATTTTAATAAAAAAAAATCAAAGAAAATGATGTGGTCCTCATTAGAGTAACATTTCAATAGCTAAAAAAAGGTTATACAAATTGAGCTTTGCTTTTGACATGCACAGGAACTTCAGCAATAGCTTAAATAAGCACAAAAACTTTAGCAATAGGTAAACATTCCAATAGAAACTTAAGCACAAAAACATTCCAAGAGCAAACACATGCAAAAACTTGAACAAAATATCTACCAAACACCCAAACAACAGAAAGTTGTTTTGCAGAAACTATTATGGTGAAAAACCAGCTCATTCAACACATGTATGGATAAACAAAGAAGTGCGAGTAGAAATTTATAAAGCAAAACAGTTCCCATCAAGTGGCATATTCTTTCTACATTATTCACACCAACCATTCATTAATTTACGTTTGTAATGAACAATCAACTTTAAAAAAATGGTTGGCATCAATTCTATATATAAGCAACAAGAAACTACCAATATAACAAAGTTTTATTACAAGAAATATCTAAATAATTTGTTAAAAAAGGTCCAATTTAAAGCATTCAACATCACTTAAACTATAGAATCAAGGAAGACAAACCAATCTTTTCACTTTGAAGTATTGATAGGCCATATGAAGCTCAAGACAAAACCAAAGCAAGTAATATTTAAAGTAAGTTATTTACACATGAGAGAGCATAGGCAACAAATTCTATAATCTAATTCATACAAGAGAAAATATAAAGTAACAATCATCATAAGTAGCACGACAAACAAACAAATGATTTTTTAACAAAAAATGAAGGAAAATGATGTGGTCCTATTTGGAGTAACGTTACAATAGCTAAAAAAAATTGTGCAAGTTGAGTTTCGCTTTTGACATGCAGGGGAAATTGAGCAATAGCTTAAATGAGCACAAAAATTTCAGCAATAAGTAAACATTCCATTAGAAACTTGAGCACAAAAATATTCCTATAGCAAACAGATGCAAAAGCTTGAACAAAATATGCTATCAAACACCTAAACAACACAAAGTTCTTTTGCCAAAAAACTCTTATAGCGAAAAACCAGCTCATCTAGTACAGAAACCCTTTTAAATGTATGGATAAACAAAAAAGTACAAGTAAAAATTTTCAAATCAAAACAGGTCCCTTCTAGTGGCATAATCTTTCTACATTATTCACACCAATAATCATTCATTTATTTATGTTTGCAATGAACAATCACCTTTAAAAAAATGGCTGGCATTAATTCTATGTATAAGTAACAAGAAACTACCAATATAACAAAGTTTTATTACATGAAATATCTAGATAATTTGTTAAAAAAAATCCAATTTGAAGTATTGAAGATCATCTCAACTATAGAATCAAGGAAGACAAACCAATTCTTTCACTTTGAAGTCTTGACAGGCCACAAGAAGCTCAAGACAAAACCAAACCAAGTAATACTTAAAGTAAGTTATTCACACATTAGAGAGTATAAGCAACAAATTCTATAACCTAATTCATACATGAAATAATATAAAGCAACAATCATCATAAGTGCCATGACAAAAAAAGAATTGATTTTTTAACAAAAAATCTAAGAAAATGATGTGGTCCTGTTTGGAGTAACGTTTCAATAGCTAATAAAAAATTATGCATTATGAGTTTTTCTTTGGACATGCACAGGAACTTGAGCAATAGCTTAAATCATCACAAAAATTTCAGCAAAAAGTAAACATTCCAATAGAAACTTGAGCACAAAAATATTCTTATAGCAAATAGATCAAAAGCTTGAACAAAATATGTTATCAAACACCTAAACCATACAAAGTTCTTTTGCCAAAAACTCTTATAGTGAAAAACCAGCTCATCCAAACAAGAACCATTTTACATGTATGGATAAACAAAGAAGTACAAGTAGAAATTTTCAAAGCATAATAGTTCTCTTCTAGTGGCATATTCTTTCTGAATTATTTACACCAACAAACATTCATTTATTGATGTTTGCAATGACCAATCAACTTTAAAAAAATGGCTGGCATCAATTCTGTATATAAGCAACAAGAAACTACCAATATAACAAAGTTTTATCACATGAAATGTCTAGATAATTTGTTAAAAATATCCAATTTAAAGTATTCAAGATCATTTCAACTATAGAATCAAGGAAGACAAACCAATCCTTTCACATTGAAGTTTGGACATGCCACAAGAAGCTCAAGACAAAACCAAATTAAGTAATATTTAAAGTAAGTTATTCACACATTAGAGGGTATAAGCCACAAATTCTATAACCTAATTCACACATGAGATAAAATAAAGTAACAATCATCATGAGCACCACGACAAACAAAGAATTAATTTTTTGACCAAAAAATGAAAGAAAATGATGTGGCCCACTTTGGAGTAATGTTTCAATAGCCAACAAAAAATTATGCAAGTTGAGTTTTTCTTTTGATATGCACATGAACTTGAGCAATAACTTAAATGAGCACAAAAATTTCAGTAATAAGTAAACATTCCAATAGAAACTCGAGCGCAAAAATATCCCTATAGCAAATAGGTGCAAATTCTTGAACAAAACAAGCTATCAATCACCAATACAAAGTTCTTTTGCCAAAAACTCTTATAACAAAAGACCAGCTCATTCAATACAAAAACCCTTTTACGTGTATGGATACACAAAGAAGTACGAGTAGAAATTTTCCAAGCATAGCAGTTTCCTTCTAGCAACATATTCTTTCTACATTATTCACACCAACAAGCATTCATTTATTTATGTTTGCAATGAACAATCAACTTTAAAAAAATGGCTGGCATCAATTCTATATATAGGCAACAAGAAACTGCCAATATAACAAAGTTTTATCACATGAAATATCCAAATAATTTCTTTAAAAAGGTCCAATTTAAAGTATTCAAGATCATTTCAACTATAGAATCAAGGAAGACAAACCAATTTTTTCACTTTGAAGTATTGATAGGCCCAGGAAGCTGAAGACAACACCAAACCAAGTAATATTTAAAGTAAGTTATTCACCCAATAGACAGTATAAGCAACAAATTCTATAACCTAATTTGTACATTAGATAATATAAAGTAACAATCAACATAAGTACCACGACTAACAAAGAAATGATTTTTTAACAAAAAAAGAAAGAAAATGATGTGGCCCTCTTTGGAGTAATGTTTCAATAGCTGACAAAATATTATGCATGTTGAGTTTTTCTTTTGACATGTACAGGAACTTGAGCAATAGCTTAAATGAGCACAAAAATTTCAGTAATAAGTAATCATTCCAATAGAAACTTGAGCACAAAAATATTCCAATAGCAAATAGATGCAAAGGCGTGAAAAAAAATATGTCATCAAACACCTAAACAATTCAAAGTTCTTTTGCCAAAAAGTCTTATAGTGAGAACCCAGCTTGTCCAATACAAAAACCCTTTTACAAGTAAGGATTAAGAAAGAAGTACGAGTAGAAATTTTCAAAGCATAACAGTTCCCTTCTAGTGGCATATTCTTTCTACATTATTCAGACCAACAAGCATTCATTTATTTATGTTTGCAATGAACAATCAATTTTAAAAAAAGGGTTGGCATCAATTCTATATACAAGCAATAAGAAACTACCAATATAACAAAGTTTTATTACATGAAATATCTAAGTAATTTGTTGAAAAAGGTCTAATTTAAAGTATTTAAGATCATTTCAACTATAGAATCAAGGAAGACAAACAAATCCTTGCACTTTAAAGTATTGACAGGCCATAAGAAGCTCAAGACAAAACCAAACCAAGTAATATTTGAAGTAAGTTATTCACACATTAGACAATATAAGCAACAAATTCTATATCCTAATTCATACATGAGATAATAGAAAGTAACAATCATCATAAGCATCACGACAAACAAAGAATTGATTTTTTAACAAAAAATGAAAGAAAATGATGTGGTCCTCTTTGAGCAACATTTCAATAGCTGACAAAAATTATGCAAGTTGAGTTTTTCTTTTGACATGCATAGGAACTGAGCAATAGCTTAAATGAGTACAAAAATTTCAGCAATAAGTAAAGTTTGGAATATAAACTTGAGCACAAAAATATTCCTATAGCAAATAGATGCAAAAGCTTGAACAAAATATGCTACCAAACACCTAAACAATTCAAAGTTCTTTTCCCAAAACTCTCATAGTGAAAATTCTACTCGTCCTATATAAAAACCCTTTTACATGTATGGATAAACAAAGAAGTACAAGTAAAATTTTCCAAGCATAATTGTTCCCTTCTAGTGGCATATTTTTTCTACATTATTCACACCAACAAGCATTCATTTATTTATGTTTCCAATGAACAATCAACTTTATAAAAAAAATGGTTGGCATCAATTCTATATATAAGCAACAAGAAACTACCAATGTAACAAAGTTTTATTACATGAAATATCTAAATAATTTGTTCAAAAAGGTCTAATTTAAAGTATTCAAGATCATTTCAACGATAGAATCAAGGAAGACAAACCAATCCTTTCACTTTGAAGTATTGATAGGCCACAAGAAGCCCAAGACAAAACCAAAGCAAGTAATATTTAAAGTAAGTTATTTACACATTAGAGAGTATAATTAACAAATTCTATAACCTAATTCATACATGAGATAAAATAAAGTAACAATCATCATAAGCAGCATGACAAACAAAAAAATGATTTTCTAAAACAAATGAAAGAAAATGATGTGGTCCTCTTTGAAGTAACATTTCAATAGCTAACAGAAAATTATGCAAGCTCAACTTTGCTTTTGACATGCACAGGAACTTGACTAGTAGCATAAATGGCCACAAAAATTTTAGCTGTAAATAAACATTCCAATAGAAACTTGGGTACACAAACATTCCTATAGCAAACTCATGCAAAAGCCTAAATGAAATATGATAGCAAACACATGCAAAAGCGTAAACGAAATATGCTATCAAACACCCAAACAACAGAAAGATCTTTGGCAAAAAACTATTATAATGAAAAATCAGCACATCTAATGTAAAAACCCTTCTACATATATGGATAAACAAAAAGGTATAGGTTGAAAATTTCAAAGTATAACAATTCCTTTCCAATGGCATAATCTTTCTTTACTATTCAATCCAACAAGCACTCATATATTTATGTTTGCAATGAACAATCAACTTAAAAAAAAATAGTCGGCATTAATTCTACATATAAGCAACAAGAATCTATCAATACAACAAAGTTTTATTATGTGAAATATCTGAATAATTTGTTAAAAGTGGTCCAATTTAAAGTATTTAAGATCATTTCAATTGTAGAATCAAGGAAGGCAAACCAATCCTTTCACTTTGTAGTCTTGACAGGCCACAGAAAGCTCAAGATAAAACCAAACCATGTAATTTTTAATGTAAGTGTTTCACACATTAGAGTGTCTAAGCAACAAACTTTAAAAACTAATTCATACATGAGATAATATAAAGTAACAATCATCATAAACACCACGGTGAACAAAGAAATGATTTTTTAATAAAAAATGAAAGAAAATGATGTGGTCCTCTTTGGAGTAACGTTTCAATAGTTAAAAAAAAAAAATTATGCAAGTTGAGTTTTTCTTTTGACATGCATAGGAACTTGAGCAATAGCTTAAATGAGCACAAAAAATTTAGCTGCAAGTAAACATTCCAATAGAAACTTGAGTACGCAAACATTCCTTTGGCACACACGTGCAAAAGCCTAAATGAAATTGGCCATCAAACACCCAAACCACTGAAAGGTCTTTTGCAAAAAACTATTATAATAAAAAATCAGCTTATCTAGTACAAAAACCCTTCTACATGTGTGGATAAACAAAGAGGTACAAGTTGAAAATTTCAAAGTATAACAGCTCCTTTCCAGAGGCATATTCTTTCTTCATTATTCACTGCAACAAGCACTGTTTGTAATGAACAATCAACTTTAAAAAATATTCGGCATCAATTCTGTGTATAAGCAACAAAAAACTATCAATACAACAAAGTTTTATTACATGAAATATCTAAATAATTTGTTAAAAGTGGTCTAATTTAATATATTTAAGACCATTTCAACTGTAGAATCAAGGAAGGCAAACCAATCCTTTCACTTTGATTTCTTGACAGGCCATAGGAAGCTCAAGACAAAACCAAACCCAGTAATTTTTGATGTAAGTGTTTCGCAAATTAGAGTGTATAAGCAATAAATTTTATAACCTAATTCGTGCGTGAGATAATATAAAGTAACAATCATCATAAGCACCATGTCAAACAAAGAAACGATTTTTTAACAAAAAATGAAAGAAAATGATGTGGTCCTCTTTGGAGTAACGTTTCAATAGCTAACAAAAATTTGTGCAAGCTTAGCTTTGCTTTTGACATGCACAAGAACTTGAGCAATAGCTTAAACGAGCACAAAATTTCAGCAGTAAGTAAATATTCTAATAAAAACTTGAGTACAAAAACATCCCTATAGCAAACACATGCAAATGCTTGAACAATATATGCTATTAAACACCCAAACAACATAAAGTTCCTTTGCAAAAAACTATTATAATGAAAAACCAGCTCATCTAATTCAAAAGCCCCTCTACATGCATGGATAAATAAAGAAGTACGAGTTGTAATTTTATGACCTAATTCTTACATGAGATAATATAAAGGAACAATCATCATAAGCAACATGGCAAACAAAGAAATGGTTTTTTAACAAGAAATTAAAGAATATGATGTTCCTCTTTGGAGTAACATTCCAATTGCTAACAAAAATTATGCAAGTTGAGCTTTGCTTTTGACATGCATAGAAACTTGAGCAATAGCTTAAATGAGCACAAAAGCTTTAGCAATAGGTAAATATTCAAATAGAAACTTGAGCACAAAAAACATTCCAATAGCAAACACATGCAAAGGCTTGAACAAAATGTGCTATCAAAAACCCAAATAAGAAAAAGTTCTTTTGCCAAAAACTATTATAGTGAAAACCATTTGATCCAAACTGTTATAGTTCTTTTGCCAAAAGCCATCTTAGGGCTGTAATATATCTAAGGATCAAATTAATAAAATTACTAATCAAAACCCAGGTCTAAAGTTAGGTTTTTGTGTGCAAAACCCATATCAAAACCATTATAGTCATGAACCGATAATGTAAGTCATGAACTGAGTATTAAAGTCTTGAACCATCTCATAAAGTACAAAACTGGCTTATTTAACCTATAAGCCATCCATTAAAGTACTGAGCTAGCTTGAACCGGCCACTTAGGTTTTAAAACAGCCATGAATCAGTCACTAAGTACTGAACTGACCCTGAACCGGCAACTAAAACATTGAAGCAGCACCAAACTAGCCATCTAAAGGCCTAAAAAAGTTTAATTAAGCCTTTAACCAATAAGTAAAGGACTAAACTATACCTCAATACCTGAACTAGGGTGATAGAACATTGAACTAGTGTTAATATATACTGAATAGGTCCTAATAAACACTAAACCAAATAATAGAATACTGAACCAATTTTTAAAAGCACTGAATTGGTTAATTAAATGCTAAACCAATCTTAATAAGTCATGAATCAGTTAAACACGGTACTGAAATGGTGATTAAAACATTAAATCTGGCCAATTAAACCTCTGAATTGGCTGCTAACCTGCTAAACTAGTGCACTTATTCCAAGTCTAGATGTCACACATCACCCCATAACTCGAGTGAGATACAACAGCAGAATAGAGTTTAACAACCTCCTATGCTCGAGATTCACAGGAAAGGCCAAAACCCACTTTTCTACTTTACCTGCTAAGTCGATTAACTAACTCACATCCATTAAAACTGAATAATATAATATGACATAAGCAACTGAATCATTAAACATAATTGAGGAACTTATTCATTTCTTTCACATAATTGCTTTCTTTAAAATAATAGCATAAACTCATATAAACACAACATCTCTCTGATTGTACTCTCCTTGATACCACAACTCAACAATCTACAAAACAACATAACTTAGGCTCAACCTCTCTAGATTGCATGCTAATATAGTGGATGCATTTGATGCAGCTATAGGTCACTATTGTTGAGACCTAAAAAAATAAAAGAGTGGTGAGATTAACATTCCAATAAATAGATCTCCAACTAAAATTAAGGAAACAAGAATATTTTCATATAATAATACAAGTAAAAACATTATAACATTCATACAACCAAAAGAAAAGTTTAAAAACTCTCTTCATGAAAGCATTTCATAATTCATCATAACATGTTATAATATATGAAATAAAATCATCCGTTCATAACTTAAAATCATTACTAATTCACCCATTAAGCTTGCAGATCCAACATAGTAAAAAGGTTAGAGATGGAAGCAAAGATGTGGTGGCTTCGTTCTTTAACATTTGGTCTAACGTGTACATAAATATATCATAACATAAGTATAGCATAACATAAGAAGAATCTGTTGAGTGCTACTGGCAATGAAGTTCTACTCTATGGTGCAGCACCTCCACAGTAAACAAACATAGCTTTGGTATCATTAGGCCCACATGGCCCTAGTCATGTAGTACTGCCATGTAATGTGACTACTCAGCTAGTTATTTAGGTGCATGGTTCAAAAAACTGGATCAGACTGGACAGTTGGACTAGTTGGACCGTCGACCAGATCTCTTTTCGGTCTGGTTCTCATAAAAAACCAGCTAATAAGAAAAAACCATTCTAATTTATCAAAATCGCTTGAACTGGCAGTCGGACCACTTGACTCACTAAACCAGTAATGGTCTTTGGTGAATTGGACGACCTGCTTTTCTTTTTAAAAAAAAAAAATTGCCCAAATATAAATAGTTTTCCCATTCTCTCTCTTTTCAACCCCAATGCTCCTCACCCCGAAGATCCATCTTGACTCCTAACTGAGAAAGCTCTAATTTTTTCTCTCCTGCGATTGTCGACTTGCCTCCACCATGACGCCCTCTCGCCGCTAATGCCTTGCCACCACTGTGATGCCTTGCTACTTCTTGTCATAGATTATTCGTGTTTGAGCAATCTTATGGTGAGTTATTTGTCTGCTTACCTAGGCTGTTATTTACTCTCCATCACTAATACATACTGAACATTGATGAAATGTTGATATATGCATATATTCACTGTAATCATACATTCATATATATGAATCCAACAAATTCTTAAATGAAAATGATGTGCAACTTGTGTGCTACCATGGTAAGTTACATTTCTACCGTTTAATGTGTGGATGATTACACTATGCAAGAAGCTCATGTTCTCATTATATCCATTCCATCTGAAATTACAAAATACAATAACTTGTTTGGTAGCTTGATTTAGAAATGACTCCAGTCATCTAATTGTAAAAAAGATTTGTTGTTTTAATTTATTTTTCTTTCATTTTTAATTTATTTTCTTTTCCTTTTCTGGCGTTAGGTTGAGAATTAGGTGTGAGCATCTTGCGAAATTTCCAAGAGAGTTTCCAATGAATCCCGTTTTCCTACAACCATCTTTAAAATAAAATTTAAAAGTATAGCTTGAACTTTTACAAGACTGCCAAACACGCCTCAAATGATTCAAGGAATCTTGATGGATCTGTCCAAGAAACTCATCTCATAGGGATTTATTTTTGTTTTTGATTTTGTCATCTGCATCTAAGCATTAGTCATGCCCAATATGCAATTTGAAACCATTTGGTTACTCTCTCTCCCTCTAGTAATATGGGTATTATGTTCTCTGCAACTTGTGCACATCATCTGATCATTAAGTTTTCTAATCTGTAAAGTATGAATTGACAATTATATCAATTAATTATATATTTTTTTGTTTTTATCTACATTTATTAATTTATTATTGTTATTATTATTATTGGGTGTTGGGGTTGGGGGTTGGTACTTCTTCTATTTCAATTATGTTGAGCTTTATTTGTGGCTTGTCAAATTGCTTGTGGTCTTCTCCTCCTTCTTTTTGTGAACAATACAAATTGCTTGGAAAACTTTGGAAATTTAAGGACCTTGTTTGTCTTTCTCCAACCAGGAATTCTTTGTTCTATTCAGACATCCTTTACAAATTGTGCTAGCTTTGTTTGGTATTTTTTTCAACAAATAATTAATTTTATTTCTCTTGGTATTAATTTGCACTGAATAATAATTTTATATCTGCTAGTCTAAATTAGTCAATGCAATCTTTAGTTCTTTCCTTATGCCTCATCAACCTACTAATTAATTGTGTTGTGCCATTTCATCTTCTGAAAAGATACAATATACTTGTGTGATCATGGATTCCAATTCTAGGCAATGTTCTACTAGTGCTTCCCATAGCTTAACCCTTTCAGTTCGTGGAAAGAATGATATTGCTTGAAATCATGTTTTACTATAAGTTGCTAGTGACGATTCAAAAAGTCTTAGTTGTATGTATTGTGAATTGGTGACTAAAGGGAGTGGTATACATAGTATGAAACAACATCTTGTTGCAAAAAAGGGTGAGATTAGACATTGTAAATCAGTTCCACTTGATGTTAGATGCCAAATGAAAGAATCACTAAGAGGTGTTATTGAAAAGAAGAGACAAGTGCAAGATAAGTTTGAAGTTGAAAATCCATATGGTACTTATGATTCACAAAACAAAGCTAAGCCCGCTAAATTGGTAGAACTTGATGAAACAGAGGGACAAACACTTAGAAGTAAAGGAAAAATTTGGACCTTTTTTGCTCCTAAGACCACTCTTGGCTCCCAACCATCGTTGAAAAGAGTATTAGCATCAAATGAGGCTATACATAATGCTCACATGGCTATAGCTAAATTTTTTTATGACACTTGCATTCCAACAAATGTTTCAAATTCTACCTATCTTCAAGCTATGTTTGATGTAGCAATTCCAATTGGCTTGGGATTCAAGGTCCCATTATATTATGATATTCTTATTTCCCTTATTAAGAGATGGAAAGAAAGAGGTTCAATTGTTTGTTGATAGTTTTAGAAAAATTTAGGAAGAAAGTGGTTGCACAATCAGGGGGATGGTTGGTCTGATGGTAGACATAGGTCAATAATCAATTTTCTTGTCTATTGCCCACATGGAACTGTGCTTCTGAAATTTGTTGATGCATCTGATGTTGTTAAAGATGCACAAATGTTATTTGGTTTGTTTCGAGAAGTAACTGAATGGGTTGGGGTGAAAAATATTGTGCACATTATGATTGATAATGGCTCAAATTATATGGCTGCAGGAAGATTGGTTAGTGATGAGTATTTTAGTATAAATTAGTCTCCTTGTGCAACACATTGTTTGAATTTGTTGATGAAAGATAAAGCTGAAAGAAAGATGTGATGGAGCTTGCCAAGAAAGCCTCAAAGATATCAAAGTTTGTTTACAATCATACTTATTGGTTGTGTTGGTTAAGGAAAAGGCCTGATTGGACTAAGATTGTCTGTCCAGGACAAACAAGGAAAATAAAACAAAAGAAGTTGTTGGCATAGTTTTAGATAGACAATTTCTGAATGATTGCAATGTGATTGCAAAGATTGTGGTGCCTTTGATGTGGCTTTTGCATATTGTTGACGGGGATACTAAACCTTCTGTGGGATATTTATGAGGGCATTCTTTGGGTACGCAAAGGAATCAAAGCCATTTTTAAAAATAGAAAAGAATTATATGGGGAATACACAAAACTTATTGATCAAAGATAGGATAAGCATTTGAGGAAGAGTATCCACGTTGCAGCAGCATATTGGTTAAACCCTGCTTTTCAGTATGACAAATCATTTTTTTGCCAAAAGCCTGAAATTATGAATGGAGTGTATGATATGATTGAGTCCAAAGGCACAGGGAAACAAACCAAATATATTGATGAAAAAAAGATTTTTCAAGATCAATTAGAGAGTTTTGGACGAGAACTTGCCATAAAATCATGCAAGACTACTCAACCTGGTACATATTTTATTTTATTTATATCTAATCTAATTAATGATTTAATACTTATATTATATATAAAAACTTGATATGCATATAATATTTTCCTTCTTTATTTGATTGCCAAGATGAATGGTGGAGATTATTTGGCCATAGTGCACCAAATTTGCACAAGTTCGTAATTAGGATTCTTGGACAAACAAGTAGCTCTTCTGGTTGTGAACGGAATTGGAGTATCTTTGAGTGGATACATTCCAAGAGAAGAAATCAACTTGAACATTAAAGGTTGAATGACCTTGTATATGTTTATTAAAACATGAAGCTCAAGCAAAAGTAAGCTATTTATTTGAATATATATAAGCATTATAATTTCAAATGCAAGTAAAAATGATATTAATGTGTTTATTTTCAGATTTGCAACAAAACAAGGATTATGACTCAATTGATTATGAAAGTATAGACAAAACCGATTTTTGGGTTGTGGAGGAGGAAGAAGAGCCTTTTCTTAGTCGTGAAGAGTTGGAGAAAGCACTCTATGAGAATCTAAAAACTCCAAAACCTAATCGAAAACATCGTCATCTCATTGAGGGTAAGTTTGAAAAACAATTTATGCCAAATATAGTTTATACCTTAAAAAAGTACACATATTCACTTTAGTAGAATAAATTCTTATAATTTTTTCTCATATTTTTGTGTGGTTGATGAAGATGATCAACAATCATTTGCTGCTTCTCAAGAAGATTTAGATTTGAATTCCTTTGAAAACATGATTAGTGGTGGTACTACTAGTGGTAATCTACATGATGTTGATATTGATGTCGGTTTTATTGGCATGAATTTACATGATGTTGATATTGGTGTTGGTACTAATGTTGGAATTGATAACAATTTAGAAGTATAAGAAAATGATGAGGAGTGGCTTTAATAGTTATGTACGTTTAAATATTTAAATTGTAACCATGTGATATGAGAGAATTTGTGAAACTTGTGGGTTTTGTAAACTTGAATTTGAATTTAGATGATTTATATTTATTTTGAATGTGATGGATGATTTAATATTTCTATTTTGTATGCATTATAATGGTTTGATTGCATGTTGTCCATTTTTTATATTTTTATAATATATATTTATATAAATTACATAAGTATGATGTCACTGGTCCAATTACGGTTCAATTATGGTTTAATTGGTAGTTGGATCAATGAACTGTGAGTTGGTAATTTTTCTAATTCAATGAATGGTCTGGTTTTTTAACCTTGTCTAAATGCACAGTATACATTTCTTTTATCGAACATACAAAGTAAAAAAAATTATAATCCTTATTTCTATTCTTATAACAACATAATATTAACGTATAATATAAAAAGCATTTCTTGGAGAGTAGCATCATTGGTTTTGAAATAAAACATTGTTTGAAAAGAAAATCAATTGTTTTCTTTGTTTTGGAAAATACTAAGTTTAGGAGAAAAACTATTCACATTATGTCCCATTCACTATGATCCTGATGGTCCTATCTGCTCAAGGTATTGCTCTAGACCACTTTGCTCTCTTATATGAAAAGAATATGCAATTTAAAGATATGCTTGCGAGTGCATGACCTAAAATAGAAAAATAACTAATAAGCTTTTAACTTAAATCCCCTGCCCTTTGTTTGGGTTTTTAAGCCTTTTCTCGAGTCATTAGTGCCCTCTTCTAGAAGAGTCAAAATCACTTCAAAATATCTTATAAATATCTCATTTTCTACTCACTAATTTAAACACACTAATTACAATTATGTTGTCTAAACATATTTAACTAAAACTCTAACTTGGCTTTTCTTTGGCTTTCATTTCTTTGACTCATCTTAGCCTTTCCTTAAGTCATTATTAAACCCAACTTATGCTCAATTTCACATCCCAAAATTCAGCCAAAAGCCTCCAACTTGCTGTATTATTCTTTCATTAAGCTAACCTCACCTTTATTCCTCGTTTGAGCTTTGCTTTTAACAACATTCTAATCCTGATCCCCTTTTTTAAAACCAGCAGCATCTCCCCTGTTTTCATCTATCAAACCTACTTTAGAACTAAAGGGAAAATCATGAGTAGGAAATCAATGCTAAGCATAACCTTCAAGTAATTTTACCCAAACATAACAAAATCCTAACTTTCTTTCTCCTATTAGGTCTCATTTTCTTCACCAATTCAACCCTCAAAATTTTAGAACTTTCCCCTTCCAAAATTAGGGCATAATCTCCCCCCTTAGAAAAATTTGATCCTTGAATTTAAAATATAAGAATGACAGCTAATCTTATGTTTTGAATAATGAGAGTACTTTATATACAGCATTTCCTCTAACTCTCAAGTTGCTTCTTCACTCAAATGATGTGACTATGGCACCTTTGCAGACGTTGTCTTTTTAGATCTCAGTTTCTTGATCTATCGATCAGCGATGGCCACAAGTTGTTCTTCATAAAACAAGTTCATATCTAATTGTACATTTTGTGGTACCAGTGCATGTGATAGATTTGGTAGGTACTTCTGTAGCATAAATACATAGAATATGGGTTGCACAGTATAAAACTTAGGTGGAAGGGCTAGTCAATAAGTCGTTGCATCGATATGATCTAAAATTTCAATCGGGCCAATGTATAGTGGGCTAAACTTTTCTTTTATTTTTTTTTCCTAATCTCATGACACCTTTCATAGGTGAGACTCGTAAAAACACACACTTTCCAACTGTGAACTCCAGATTTTGTCTTTATTAATCAACATAGGCTTTTTCTTGCTCTAAGCAAATAGTAACTTCTATTTGATTAACTGTAACTCATCCACTGAGTCCTATATCAAGTTTGGTCCTAACAATTTAGCTTCTCTAGTCTAGAACCATTCTATCAAAGATCTACAATGCCTCTCATTTAAAGTCTTAAAAGGTGTCATATGGATACTTGCTTGGTAATTGTTATTATAAGCAAATTATACCAATGGCAAATACTGACTCTAGTTACCATTGAAATCTATAACACAAGCCCACAATATATATCTTCTAAAATCTAAATTATTCTTTCGAATTGTCCATTAGTTTGAGGGTAAAAAGTTATGTTGTGATCTAATCGAGTACCCAAGGCCTCGTGAAAAGCTCTCCAAAATCTAGATCTGAAATGAGACTCTCGATCATAAATTATAGACATAGGTACTCCATGAATTCTCACTATCTCATTTATGTAGACCGAGCATATTGTGATGCATCATATATCATTTTCACTGAAAGGAAGTGCGCTGACTTTGTCAATCTGTCCATAATCACCTAGACAGAGTTAAACCCCTAAAGGGTACATGACAATCTTGTAACAAAATCCATGGTAATCTTTTCCCACTTTCAGTCTAGTTTCTATATCTATTGAAGTAATCTAATTGGTCTATAATGCTTAGCTTTCATTTGCTGGCAGGTCAAACATTGGGATTCAAAGTCCATTATGTCTCAATTCATACTTTCCTACCAATATAATTATTTTAAATCCTGTACATCTTGATAGAACTAGGATGAATGGTATACTTAGCGTTATGAGCTTTCTACAGGATTAACTCTCCTTAGATCGCCAATATCTGTTACACATGCAAGCACTGTACCTTAAAATTTTCTTAGAATCAAGTTGAACTCTGTATGTTTTCCCTTCTGAATCTTTTCCTTAATCTTTAACAGCTTCGAATCCCCATTCTTACTCATCTTGATAAGCTCAAGTAAAGACATCTAAGTTTGCACATTAGCTAAAAATAATCCAAATTGGCCTATCTTGAGCCGTACACCTTCTCGCTCCTACCTGTGTATTTCTTCTATTAAAAGTCATCTCATTGGACTAATGTTAGTCAAACTTCCCATAGATTTTCTACTAAAGCATTACCAGCTACGTTTGCCTTGCCCGAATGATACAAATGGTATAGTCATAGTCTTTAAGCAATTCCATTCACCTTCTCTGTCTGAGATTTAAGTCTTTCTGTTGAAAAATATATTTCAAACTTTTATAATCTGTGTAAATCTCACAAGGCTCCCCATTTAGATAGTGTCTTCAAATTTTTAGTGCAAAAACAACTATTGCCATTTTTAAGTCATGTGTGTGGTAATTTTGCTCATACTTCTTAAGTTGTCTAGATATATAAGTTATAACACGATCGTTCTATATTAGTACACATTCCAGACCCACCCTAGAAACGTCATCATGGACTAGAAAGCCTCCTATCCTTAAAGGAAATGCCAAATTGGTACAGAGTCAAGTTGTCTTTAAGTTTCCAAAAACTTTCTTCATAAGCATCAGCCACTGGAACTTTATATTCTTTTGTGTCAATCTAGTTAAAGGTGTAGCAATCTTAGAAGAGTCCTTTACAAATCGATGATAATACCCGGCTAAACCTAGGACATTATAGATCTTAGTAACTTATTTGGGTCTAGGCCATTACTACACTACTTCAATCTTATTTTTATCAATCATGATCCCTTTCTTAGAAACCACATGCCCAATAAAAACCACACTATTCAACTAGAATTCACACTTAAAAAACTTCACGTATAGGCAATGCTCCCTCAAAATTTGCAACATTTCCCTTAAGTGCGACTCATGTTCCTCCTTACTCTAGGAGTCAGCTAGGATATTATCAATAAAAATAATCACAAACTGATCTAGAAACAATTTGAACACTTGATTCATCAAGCCCATGAAAGTAGCTAGAGCATTGGTCAATTCAAAAGATATTATGAAAAACTCATAATACCATACCAAGTTCTTAAAGTAATTTTCAGAATGTCCTCACATCTGATCCTCAATTGGTGATATCCTGAGCATGAGTCAATTTTTGAGAAATAGGTGGCTCCTTATAGCTGATCAAACAAATCATCTATTTGGGGCAATGGATATTTATTACGCATTGTTGCCCTATTGAGTTATCGATAATTTATATACAATTGCATAGTTCCATTATTCTTCTTTACAAACAAGACTAGAACACCCCAAGGAGAACTGCTCGGTTGGATAAAACCTTTACTTAGGAGAAATTGTAGTTGCTCTTTCAGCTACTTGAGCTTTACTGGTACCATATAATAAGGAGGTATAGAAATCAATTGTGTCAGGAGCTAAGTCGATACAAAATTCAATTTCCCTTTTAAAAGGAATACTAGGCAAGTCTGCAAGAAACATATCGGTGAACTCATTAACTACTAGGACTTATTTTATGTTGATCTCTGTAGCTCGTGTAACATCCCAAACTCAGAACTAACCTCACTTGCTTCATTACCTCATTTTTTACATTTTTGTATGTACATTGGCACTCATGGCATAACTTGTAAGGTTTGTAACCAATGGAGAATTTATTTAATTTTTCTTGTTTATGTACTTGGAGAATGTTATGTGGCCTTGAGAGACATGAAGATATGAGTTTATTTTGGTGTTGAAAATTTATTTGAAGACAAGGAAAAATTTTGGAAGAAAAACCCTAGAAATCGACACAAATGTGGTTAATTTTTATTAAGTGAGATTAGGAAGGTTAATTAGTGACTTAATCCTACTTTTAAACCACTAAATCACAAGGGCAAGAGTTGCATTAGATGATTAATTCAAGGAAAAAATGGTAAGTTAGGGAAGCAAGCAAGTGAAGGGGACATAAAGGGAACCAATCTTTAGTAGCATGGATATAATGGTCGTTTTAACACTTTAAATTGAGGTGTGTGCTTCACCTATGTGCTTTGGCCGACTGTGGAGGCTATATAAGCTTGAGAGCAGCCTACTTGTTCATAGAAAAGCTCAAGAACAAAGGGGAAAGCTGTGAGCTTCCAAGGTGCTTAAAAGGTGAGATTTTGAGTATTTTAGCAAGTTTTTGTTAAATCTTTTGAGGATTATGGTAGAACCCCACTTTCTCTTCATTTTAATCAGTTTATTTTCTTGAATTGGAGCTGTCTAAGTGCTGAAATTAAGGGGAGAAACCACACCACCATAGGAGCAAGGAAACCTAGATTTTCTCTGTTTTTTGGAGAAATTGATTGAGGAATATGCTTGGCTTCAATTTTCTGATTCTATCCATGGTTTTGTTTCTATTCTTGGAGGTGTTTTGGCTGCAAAAAATAGGGAAGATGCTGCCCATTTCGTGAGGATGGTTTGGGGGTGGATTAAGGTTAAGCAAATGGGTTTAAAACAAAGCTTAATTTAGGGTTTAGGCATTAGAACAAATTTCAGCAAGCTGTAGTCTTGGCCGAACCTGATGGGTGCTGAAATGGCTTTACATTGGTAGCACTTTGATGTTAATAAATGGCTTAAGGAGTGATTATTATTGGTAGGAGATTAGAGCTAATTAGAAGACCAAAAACTAGGTTTAAGCCAGGTAAACCGAATCCAAGCAGGGGGTAATTAAATGCTGTTTTGAGGAGATTTAGACTACCTATGGAAGGGCCACGACATAGGCTAGGAGAGGGGTGGGAAATGGCCACCAAATCAAGGCTTTCAGATAACCGAAAAGTGACTTACAAGCCTAAGTTAAATGGGAGTAACTTAAATTAAGAGTTAAAATGGTTTATTTTCCATTTCAAGTCATGCATTTATGATCATTCATGCCATTGTATTAAATTGCATATTCTCCATGTAAAGGAGACTAGAGTAGACTTGAGCTACAACTCGACCAGGCAGGACCCACATGACCCCAATGACTAGTACACATGATGAGTTGCACTATTTCTAATCTCAGATATTTTTGCAACGTGTCTTGTGCCAAAAGGGATTCTTTTCCAACATGTATATTTTTATATAAAAAATGGAAATAGTATAGTTACATTATGCTTTCTTAGTATATGCTTTAATGCCGAGACACTCAGTTTTGATACGTCAGGCAACTACCAAGGTAGGTGGTAGTTCTATATGATTATTATTATTTCACAGTTTAGTGGGGTATGTAGCACCAAGGTTATGATAGTACAAGCCTGGAGTAGTGACCCATGGTTACGAGCTATCTAGCGTAGTAGTGCTTGACAAATTTTTTGTAATTTATAGTCCAGGATGATAGTTAACATCTCAGTTGTGCACACTGATAGTTCTACAAGCTATGTACTTGTTTTTAGGCTTATGTTTTTAGCAT
The DNA here is from genome assembly GCA_911865555.2 of Thlaspi arvense. Taxonomy (NCBI): domain Eukaryota; kingdom Viridiplantae; phylum Streptophyta; class Magnoliopsida; order Brassicales; family Brassicaceae; genus Thlaspi; species Thlaspi arvense. The sequence goes on from CAJVSB020000332.1 coordinate 47,380, forward strand.
GATTTGATATTAGAAAATCCTCAAAAAAATAATATTCTTGTGGGATTATTTCTATACTTTTGATATTGACACGTTCAATGTAGAATGTGCATTTTTACGATACTCTATCTATTTCTACTAAATTAGTTTGTATGCCATTCATTGGTACTATAATCTCACCATTTATGTTACCATGTAAATTTCGAGAAGATTAGCTAGCGTGCATCCATATTCCACAATCTCCATCAATATACAGTAATAAGGTTAGGCCTATCAATAGATAAGTTACAATATAGTTTTTATGTAGTTTAAGTTTGGAGTTGTATTTATATGGCTATGTATAGTCTGAAAATTCTGAGAATATTATTGTATGAATATTATCAACTTATGCATGCTAGTGTATGTTCACGTTTGAGGAATGAATTATAATTATTTTATTATTAAAAATAAATGTCCAGACAAGTAGGTCCAGTTCTAGATTGGGTGTTGAGGAAGATATGACAGGGATTACAATGCAATATATTTTGTTGTGTTTCTCCTAACACAGTGAAGTGTTGGATACTGCTCCCGTTGTCATGCCCTGCTCAGATAGTCAAAGGCGAGGTGTGACAACCCGGGCATCCCTAATCAAAGTCAACAATCCCTGACACCTTTAATTTAGCAAACGTTTAGCTCCCATATAAGATATCAATTGAACAGGAGCTAAATTGTATTCATCTTAGAATACAAGTGACGACTAACCAAAGTCTCGTATTTCACTATTTTGGTATGGCAATCCAAGTGGCGTAATAAGAAACCAACTAATCCATACCCAAGATCATATTGAAGTTAGTAATATCTAAGATAATTAGGTCAGTTATGAATTCCCTATCATTCACTTTAATCAAACAAAACTTATATATATGCATGACCAAGACAAGCTCCCTCGCAGGAGTAACCATAAGAAAAGGTTGCTCCAATACAATAGACAGGAATTTGAATCGAGCAGCAAAGTGCAAGGATACATAAGAATTAATGGATTCCAGATCAAATAGTACACATGCATCAAAAGAGTATATTGATATCATACCTGTCACCACAGCATTGGATGCTTGAGCATCCTACTTAGTCAAAGCATACAATTGTGCTTGACCTCTCCCGAGCTAACCATGTCCTCTACCACCAAAGCCTCATCCCTATGCTCGAACTAGTTGATTGAGAATCGATGAAGCTAATTTGTCTACTTGTCTCAATACTTGAATGTTATCTTCTCGTGGATGTGGACAGTTGTTACACTTGTGTACCAAATCACTACTAGTATAGCAAGCACCGCTCTCCATGCGACACTATCTTTGATGTTTCTTTCTACAATTATGATAAATCAAGACATCTTAATTACGTGGTGCAGAACTGTACTTATCTAACTACATCACACTCTTAGTCTCTTTGACCAATTTAGAGATAGTCATAGACAATCGTCCAGAATATGTTGATCCAATCTATGAGGTACAAAAAAAAAGTGATAGTTAATCCCCTCAGAAGTAAGGACAAATGAGGGAGGATTTACAAATTCTTGAGAAAATTACCAAACTGGGATTGGAGTGGTTGGTATGTTGCCCCTTATCCCCAATGCGAAACAAGCGACATGTACATTTTGGTCACTATGCAAAAACTATTAAGACCTAGTTGTCGTTTCCATGGGATGATGAAATAGGCACTTCTAAGCGTCTTTTTAATTTTTCTTCTTTTAGGAAAGAAAAACTTACAAGCATTCATGGAGCTTATTTATTTTAGAGGAAATAAGAATAGTAGTTCCCACTTTGCAGTTTATAAAAAGAAAAAGAAAAAAAAAAAAAAAAAATATGACTTCTTTCTTGTTTTGTCTATCTTTTATAATTTTAAAAAATTAATGTATTGAAATTATTTATTTTTGTTAAAAAAGAATTATTTTTTAAAATTTTTGTAATTTTGAAAAAATTGTAATTGTTTTGGGTTGTCTCTAATTTCAATGATAATATTGTACGTTACATACCAAATTATTTAATAGGAGTTAAATAAATATAGATATGGTTAAATAGTATTTAAATAAATATAAATATAGATATGTGTAAATGATATTTAATTTGATATAGATAAATAACTTTCACCCATTTAGATATAGACATGGATACTAAATTTTTAACTTCAGATACAAATTGGATTTTATTGTCAGATTTTGAATTATCCATTGATTGGGATATAATTTAATAGATACAAATTTTATGAGATCTTAAATTAGATTTGGTTATTGAAATAGAAAATTGGACGCAGATTCGGATTTATCTAATTTGATTCAAAATTAATCTGTTGATAGTCTAAGTTATAATTTTTTCTTTTATAAAAAAAATTAAAGATGTTTAAAATAGTGATGTAAATGGGTTAATTTAAAAAAATAATAATATTATTTTACCTTTAAGTCTCTCAACTCTATTTCATCAATTACATTTATTTCTAAATTTTCTAATTTTTTTTAATTTACTTCCTTCATGTTTGAATTAATAAGTATTGTTTACATATAAAATATTATTAATTTAATCAAAATATGATTAAATTTCAAATTTGACCTTTAACATATCGAATTATTTAATTTTATAGTTGATCTATTTATTTGGAATTGTGATTATAATCGAATCTAATTCATCAAATATTTTAATCAAATTAAAATATTAAAATTCAAATTGAATTTAGATTAATATTTAACTCATTGATAGCCAAACCTATAAACATCCTTGGAACTTCTTTATACTAAGGGAAATAACAATGATAGTTCCCACTTTGAAATCCACTTCTATTTGTTCCCTATCTTTTCAATTGCATTAAGTTTGTCCCAATAAATATTGTTGCAAGAAGAGGGAGAAGTGCAGGGGATATTGACATCTGTTTGCTACAGTTATACAATAGCTATATATCTATATCTTTGATAACATTGGGACATTAAGCGTGAGGGCTCAATTGTTACAATTAAAAAAATAAGGACCAAACAGAAAACAAAAATATGTAGTTATACTACTTATCTAGTAACTAGTAATTTTGGAAGAGAGATTTAGCCCACAGTCCACCCTATCATGGTGCATTGCATTATGGTTTAAACTTTTTTATTATGATCGAAATTTTTGTATTATTGAATCCCATTCATCAAATCTTGATTAATTGGTTTTGAAATTTGTAATTCATGCAAATCATTGGTTTTGAAATTTGTGATTTATGCAAGTTATTGTTAAGATTTAGATCGTTCAAACACAAAGTTTAGATAGAATTTGATAAATTTTGAAAATAATTATACAAGGCCAAGTTTAGATTACTATTAAACCAAATTGAGAATTCCTAGTTATCCATTTATTTCATTCATTTAATTCATTCACCAGAATAATTATCAAACTGAATTGAGAAATCAAATTAATATTGGGGCTCAGTTTGATTCAACTTTATTTATTTAATTTTTTGGAATTGAACTCAAATATTATTTTTCAAGAAATTCATTAACTGGGAAAAATTATAATTTTGCTTATTTTACAAAAATCTTATTAAAAGTCTAGTTATTCATTTCATTCATCCATTTAATTCATTCATTCCAATCTTTATCATTTTTATTTTACTTTTACGTTTCATTATCCTATCATTTAAAATTCTACTTGTTCATTCCATTATTTTGTTATTCAAAATTCTACCTGTTCATTTTCTTTTATTTGCTTGCTCTTTACTTTCTTATTTAAAAACCAAAAAGAAAAAAAGAAAATCTGAAACCCTTAATCCTTTTTAAAATTTTTCTTTTATTTGTAGGTTAGACAATTACTTTAAGTTAAGAGTTTTGAAAAGGTTAGAAACAATGGCATTAAAATGTGTGCACTTGAAAGTGAATATATTTAAAATGATGATATTAAGGTTAGGATCCAAAATTTAGTTGGGTCTTAGTAACTAATTAAATGAACAATATTAATCAAGTCTTAATAATTAATTACATGAACCATATTAATAAGATTAGAAGAAAAATCAATTAACTTAAAGTAATGAATTTTACATTACAATAAGAAATTTTTTTAATTGAAAATGTCCACATGACAATAAGAAGAACAATTTGTTACAAAAAAATTTCTTCTACATGTTATCATATTAAGTATAACAAGATTGTAACTCAAGTAACCATTTTTCGACTTTGTAATATAAAAATTTATCTATTGTAATGATATTTTATTTAAATTAACAAAATTTTTTCTTTGTAACCAAAGATGGCCTTTTTTGTAACACAATGCAAAATTTTGTTACAATAAACTATTTTTATCATGACAAATCCTAATTAGTTAAAAATGTTTTTGTTACCATATGTGCATTTCTTGTAGTGATTTAAGGTTGCTTTCTTACACGTATGATTGGTAATTGTTTTGTAGTGTTCCTTGGAGTCAATATGCTTTGAGAAAAAAATAAAAAATTGAAATTAAAAAACAAAAAAGTGTTGTAGAAAAAACAAAATGGCAATCATTATAGTAAAAAATTATCAATTCTAAATGCAAAACCATAAAAGCATGTAGCATAGGAAATAATAATAATAATAAAATAATAATAATAAAATAATAAACAATGGCCACCCTCCTAGCCCGCATCATGCAAAAATGAATCTATAAATAATAAGAAAGTTCTTCTATTATCATATCAGCAAATAAAGTAATTATTTAAAAGACAGCTGATTTGTGTAGAATCAAAATTTTGATTTTTGAAAAACGTTACAAAATTGTTAGAACTACCTATTGTAGATACACTTTACAATGCTGATAAAACTATTACAATATTATAATATCAATATTATTAATATATTTTATCTAATGTTTAGAATATACTAATTATTCTTTTAATAATTTCTTCTTTTGGACATGTTCTTCTTCTTCTTCTTCTTCTTCTTCTTGGTGTTCTTTTTCTACAATTTGGGTGTTTTGCCTAAGCATATAATAATTCTACTTTCTAGCTTTATGCTATGAATAAATGGATTGTTGTTAAAAAAAAAAAAGGAACAAAAAAGGAAAATCTCATAGGCAAACGATCATCCTGCTTGATATCGTAAGCAAATCATTATTTTTACCATGCATGAAAAGGATAAACAAACTTTATCATCATCATCGTCATGATGATGATGACGATGATGATGATATGACAATGAAGATGATGATGTAAGTATTGCTTTAAGTTGTACAAGTTAGTATAATGTTAACTAGAAATATGTTAAGTTTTCTAAAGTTATGCTAATGAAAATTACTTTCCATTTTAAAGTTTCTCTTCCCAAAACACTTTCATAAAATTATATGACCTTGCTTGATCATAGATTTGAGAAATTCTCTATATCTGTTCATAAATTTTTAATTTGGGAATTGAACAAATCAAATATTCCAAATCACGGTTCAGCACGGGGTTGTACTCTGTTTTTAGGTTTCTTAAACCCAAAATTGAGTTTCTTGAGATTCATCTCAAGAGGTGAGTTTCCTGAAATTCAATTTCTTAACTTTCTTCTCCCCACACACTTCTACACTCACTTTAGTTTTATCAGTTCTTAAGCCCTTTACACTATTTATTTTTCCTTATTTATTTTAATCACTTTTTTCTCCAAAACAATTTTAATTCATTATTTTTCAATCCCTTTACATAGTATAAACTTTTTTTCTCCACACCCAATTTTAATTTTTTTTTCAAACAAACTGTAACTTATGGGGATGATATTTGGTTACTCTAAGCATGTTGTACATGTTGTCATTTCTTATTTATTTCTTTTCCCTCGTTAGAACACCAAAAACATATTGAAAAACAATTTTAATTCTTAGGAAGGCCTTAATGTTGCGGGGTCAGTTGCTTTCAGCATTTCATGTAGATTTTTTTAAGTATGTGAATTAATTGGATGTGAGCCATGTGAATAATATTTAAGGCTGCTTTCTTACACGTATGTGTAATAGCTGCAAAAAAAAAAAAAAAAAAAAATTCTTTAGCTAAAAGTCGGTCGAAGCTCCCCTAAACAATTCACTCCAATAGGAGCTAAACAGCTCAAGTTAACTTAGGACTTTGTGACTAAGGATAAAACGAGCTTGGATGAAGGTTTAACAGGAAATTGAGTGAGAGGAGATGGAAAAAACTAGCCGGGAAGCTCGCGGCACCCAACGGAAATTTTATGGAAAATTCCAAGTATTTGATCAAAATTATTCCGATTAGAAGTTGCTATGGAGTTCAGGGATCACATGATTCGAGTTCGGCAGCCTTGATTTGCTTGGGTAAGCGAATTGGCTTGATTTTGGAAGCTCAGGGGTGTTCGGGTTCATCAGCTGAAACCGAGCCTACAACCTAGGTTTTTGGGTGACAGGGACAGACCTGGACGCTGTCTGGGTTTGACCGAGGGTTGATCGGTCTGGTCTAGCCCTGTGGGCTGGAACCATCCAGTTCATAGGGGTTTCTAACCTCGATTGAAGAACCAGGACCAGTTCCTGGTTCAGGACAGAGAGAGGATTCAGTTGGGACTGGGTTCAAGCACTGAACCATCCCAGTTCAGGTGGGTTTAGGGAAAATATCATTGAACCGCCGATTTTTAAAGGATTGAGGCCGGTTCAGGGCCTTTGAGCCCGGTTCAGTGCATTTTCTAGGGATTTTTGGTCGGTTCAGTCCGACTTGGTACAGTTTGAGTTCGGTTCTTGTGGGTTTAACCTGGTTCACCTTGGTTTATGAGAATTTGAGCCTGATTTGGCTCGGTTCATGGGAATGGGGCTGATTTAGCATGATTTTCAGGGGTCTTGGCCAATTCAATCCGGTTCTCTGTAGTTAGGGACAGGTTTTTCATGGGTTAGGAAGGATTAAGCCTGATTCACCCGGTTTAGGTGGATTTGAACCGGTTTGGCTCCGTTTATGGGAAACAAGCCCAGTTCAGCCCGGTCTAGTTGGGTTTTGATTGGGTTCAGCCTAGTTCTTGGTGGCTAAGGCGGGTTTAGTTCGTTAAGAGGCCTGGGGTCCGTTTTAAGCCGGTTTGAGGGTTTTAAAGTTCGGTTCGTTCTAGTAATTGAATTATTTAGAATAAATTTCGATTTTGATTCTGATATACATGTTGGTTATTGTAATACTCCAGAGGAGACACGCACTGATCAGTGAGCCGTCTGTTCGAGTTTTAGTATTTGATTCTGATGCGCCTGATGAGTGACCGTACTTTCTTACTCATGTGATTGTATTCGATTTTTCTGTGATATCTAGTGACAGGATTTTGGTAGCATGCTATTAACTAGGGACATGTATCTGATATTTTCTGTGTGTGAAAAATTATTTAAATTAATTTTATTTTATTAATTTAGATACTTGCCTCAGTGATGTATGTGTTCTGGCAAAATCTACCTATCAGGAGTTTTTATGTGATTCTGATATGGGACGCTATGGGCTCAGCCGACAGACGGCGTGTCGTTGTAGCGTGCGAGGAGCACCCTGGGTCTGATGATATGAGACACGTGATTCTGATTTCAGTACGGAATACCGGTACATTACATGCTATGTAGTATGTTCTGATACTTTGACAGCTGTCTATTGCTGCTTTTTGACTATGTTACCTAAGGCAATTATGTTTCGACAGACGATGTGATTATATATAATTTTTTGATAATATTTTACTTTAGATGTTGTGATGTATGTTCCCGCATGCCTAGACAATATTGTTATTCACTAAGTTTATACTCACTCTTTTCCCTCATCCTCTAGATTTCGGTTTCGTTCGGTAGCGGTAGTTTCAAGACCAAGTTCATCCACCGCTGCACCAGTTTGTGTACGGGCATGTTTGTATATTTCATTTTTGTACTCTAGTAGCTCCATGTATCACTCAGCTACACTGGATACACATATGTTTATGAATGACATTTTGTTATGAGATTCTTTTGGTTCTATTCCAGTATTGTACAAACTTTTCCTATTTTTTTTGTTCTGTCTTGAGGCTTACCAGGGTTGTGACCCAATCTTGGTGCTAGTTACGCTCTTGGGTTGGGGCGTGATAGTATGGTTGGCAATTGTTTTGTAGTGTTCCTTGTAGTCATATGCTTTGAGAAAAAAATTAAAAATTGAAACTAAAAAATAATAAAGTGTTGTAGAAAAAACAAAACTACAATCATTGTAGTAAAAAATTATCTATTCTAAATGTAAAACCATAAAAACATGTAGCACAAGATGTAACATCCCAAACTAAACTTGGATTACGAGCTATCATTCATCAGTACATGAAGATAAATAAAGGGCTAGACTATAGAAATTAGATAAGAGATATATAGTAAATATAATAAGCATTATGTAGATGTCCTACTCCCATAGGAATCCTTCAAATCTGGTCTGAAGTTTGTCATCCCTTGTCCAGGCAAATTTAGGTAACCTCCAACCTAAATTAGGCGGGGTCAAACATAAAAATTGTGGACCTTCAAGTTGTGAATCATAGGTTTAAGAATCAACCCAATCTAATCACTCTCGCTCAAGTTATAAGTATTTCACTGAAATAGGCCCAAAGCTATCAACTGTAGGATAGGTCATAACTTTGACTCATTGTTAGGTTGAATTTAGCCTCTCTGTGGTCAAAACTAGGTGTAGATTAAAATAGAAAAGTTGTGCATCCTTAAAATAGTTTTACAACTGAATTTGAATGATATTGATCTAAGTTGTATAACTCAAGTTATAGCCCAAAAGCTAAACAAAGGTCCAATGAGAGTTTTTATGCTAATAGCCTAAATTTCAGGCAAGTTTGAACTTTCTGCATGTAGAATTATGTCACGCCCCTGATTCCCAAGCCCGTGACTGACACTAGGGCCCACCAACCCTAGTCAGCCTCAAAACCAGCCCACATGATTTAAACCATATATCATATGAGTAACATAAAGTATGACACACAAAATCAATCCTCAAATACAAACCAAAATCTTGTCTAAGAAATACAAAGGAGTCTTTAGAGTGCAAAATAGTAATAAATAAAATGTACTCGTACATCAATCAAATTCTGGAGCTCAAGACAAATTCCCACTAACTGGAATACAAACGCCAGCCTGATTTGGAATGATATAAAAGAGTGAGTCGCAAAACTCAGTGAGTACAGATGATACCTAGTCTATACATGTTGGGATATGTATCATATCACGAGTTCTAAAACCATTTTAACACATCACAAGATTCCAACCTCAATCATAGGCATCACAACCATAACCATAACCATAATCAATATCACATCAGATAGCCATCACCTGATCAGGTCCACATCGCCCCCATCAGGGCACCAAACCTCGATACCAAACATAACTCCCACGTACAATCCAACAAATATATACATATACAGTTCAAAATCTCAAATCAGTATTGCATACCAACATAACTCACTAATCGTATACCAAATCACATAACACATATCCCATATGTATATACATCAAAATACAGTTTATAAAACATAAATTAGTCATACCAAAACCACAATAGAAAAATGCATGCATAGAAAGGGTATCATCACTCACATACAAGAACCAAACCAATAAGAAATCCCGAGTCACCCACACTCGACTCACTGGTCTGGGTATACTTTCTCAGCCGTATTTGTATACAAAACCATCACCAAAACTAAAATTAGCACAAGAAAGGCTCAGTAGCCTGAACCGACTCAAATCCCATCCCGGCACTCTTGGCACACATCCCAAGGTACCAAAACCCATCACATGACTCATGCATTTCACTAATACTGATAAATTTCCACTCAACAACCCTTAATAATGGTGAACCAGCCCTTAAAATCCGAACCATAATGAACCGACCACCAAAAAACCCTTGAATTGGCCTAAATCGGCTTAAACTACCTCAACCCAACTCGTTTGGCCACAAAACCCCCAAAATCAAATTTAGAAGGTCCAAAAATCCTATGAACCACTATAAATGGGTCAAGAATGGGCCAAAAAAAGGCTGAACCGGCCAATTTATCCTTAATTCACCTTGAACCAGGCCGATTCAATCAAAAACACTAAATTTTTGGTTGAACCAGCCTCCCCAAACCCCGAACCAACTCGATTCAATAGGTCTTTTCTTCCTGATTCAGAACAAGTTCAACTTCCCAATTTCGAGGTCGTTTGACCACTGAACCGGCTAGTCAAACCCACTGGCCAGTTCAAATCAACTATTTCTTTTTTTTTTTTATACTTAGCTAGCTAGCTAGCTCAGCTCGAGACTCGACTCAAGCCGGCTCAGCTAGGCTCTACTGGCTCAGCTCGACTCGATGCCAGTTGGGCCGTAGGCTCAGGCCGCTAGCCCGCCCAACGCTTGGGCCCAACCAAGCCCAAAACCTTTCTTTTTTTTTATTAATAATCATTTTTTTCTGGGCCGCCCGTGAGTCCAACCTGCAAGCAACCTTGGCCCATTGGCTAAGTCCGGGCCTAGTGGCCCGGATGCCTGCACAGGACCCGGATCATTCGGGTCCCATCTTTCTCACCCGGATGAACTAATCCAAGTCCAACTCTAACCTCCGGGTCTGTAATGACCCGGAGGAAAAACAAATTAAAAAAACAATAAATCTCACTTACCTTCACTGATCAACAACTGAAGATGATAGATTTGAGCTAAACAAACATGAACAACTCTTCTAATCAAAGCAATTAAGCCCGAAAAGCCTCAAAAAGCCCAAAAATCCAGTCGGCCACTCGTGAGTTTTGTCGACCAAGAACTAAGAAATTCTTCACTCTCTCTCACTAGATTTCTAAATTGATTGAGGGGAAACACTCCTTAAAGCTAAACGTACCAAAATAAGTCCTCAATTGCTGCAAAAGCAGCTTAAAAATGGCCAATTTCGTGTCAAAAACTTTCAGCCTACAAATTGGACTAATTTTTCTATTTTCTTAAGATCCAGTCCTCCAGCTTTGGTTTTCTTCAATCCAGTCTCTAACATTTTCAATTAGACCCCAAGCTTTCCCAGATTCCCAGATCAGTCCCCAAACTTTTAATTTTCCACAATTAGCCCTTAATTAATTTAATTTATTAATTTATTATTATTTGGTTATTACAAATTAGATTATGTCCAACACACATAAAAATCATAGCCCATTAACTTAGATTTAAAACCATTTTTGAATTAGGTCATTTTGAGTTTTGTAACTTTAGATATTGGCATTTTACCTGTAGATAGCGCAAAAAAGTAATAGTAAAAAGGAGGGGACATAAAAGTAATTTGATAAGTGTGAGAGCCCCACTTCCACCGACCTAAGAGGTCTATAAATACCCCTTAGTGGCCTCCAATTGTAGCATAGGGCACCAAGGAAGAGGGGAGAAAGAGGAAGAAGAAGAGGAAGAGAAGAAAAGAAAAGAAGGAAGAAAGGTAATTGAAACAAAAACTTTTAGTTTATGAAAATTTATGCATATTTTCATAGAATATGTATAGTAGAAGTTTACATATACTTTTTATAGATTATGTATAGTCTTTCCATGCTTTATTACACGTAGAAGTTGCATGCTATTTTTTTAACTTTAGAGGCATGCTAGAATAATACAAAGAACTGAAATTCTAAGAAAATCATTTAAGATTAAAACTTCAAGATAAAGTTAGAATTAGCTTAATGGTGCATGTTCCATGAATTTTTTGATGTTCCTTTAAGGTTTTATGAAATTTAAGGGAAGATCAGAGTACAATATCAAGGGTAGCTAAACCACAGGAAGGGATGAAAGTTAGCATAGGAAATGAAGATTAAGAGAACAGCAAAAAGGTAATAGAATAGGAAAATAATAATTAAATTATCTAGATCTTTCTACATGCATTTTCATTTTACATTTGGAACATATAACTTATATTTGCATATGGTTAACTTATAGGAAAAAGAGGAAACAAAATTTGAGAAA